>NIVC01004529.1:0-43219 GCA_002269645.1 Macrostomum lignano
TCATTTATATGTTGAACATAAAAATGAAATTTTGTCAAGAGTTAATGCTTGTAATTGACCGGAAGTGGGCGGGCAGAGAACTATAACAGTTTAAACAAATCGACAAATACAAATAAGTGGCCAGGTTAGAAACTTACGCAAGAACTACTGCGTTCCAAAACCACGTGCGCTTGATTGTGCCGATAAGGGACAGTTTACTGGAATACAATTTACAGCGGGGTTGCTATTGAACCGACCGGAGCGTGTCACAGGTTATGCAGCACTAGGGTGCGCAGAAATGTAGAAAAAAATGCGCTAAAATGCTGAATTTGAAATGTTAAACGATTCTGGTCTTGCCTTCAAGGCAAACGAAAGCTTCCATAGACAACTGAAGGACAAACCGCTAAATGACTCGCGAAACAGGTCATTGTATTTCTTGAGCAGTCATTATCCACACTCCCATGAACTCTTGAGCATCTGTCGTTACCTGCACTCTCGTGAACCCTTGAGCATTGGTCATTACCCGCACTCCCATGAACTCTTGAGCATTGGTCATTATCATTACTCGCACTCCATGAACTCGTGAACATTGGTCATTACCCGCACTCTCACGAACTCTTGAGCATTGGTCATTACCCGCACTCCCATGAACTCTTGAGCATTGGTCATTACCCGCACTCCCATGAACTCTTGAGCATTGGTCATTACCCGCACTCCATGAACTCGTGAGCATTGGTCATTACCCGCACTCCCACGAACTCTTTGAGTATTTGTCATTGCCTGCAACCATCTACTGATGATTGGCACAAGTATAAAAAATAAAACACCCTACTAATTAACTAAACATATTAACTTACTCCTTTGTCTCCTTGGCCTGTATGTAGGATCTCTGCGATCTAGGATCCATCTGGCTTGCTCTGTAAGCCTCTATGCGGGCATTGAGCGAGCGAAGCTGCACCAAGCCAGTAAAACAGTCGCGCAGGCCAGCAGCAAATCCATACAAATAATGAAGAGATGACAACTCTGCTGCTGTACTGGGACTACTGGAGCTTTGCATTGCAGTAAAATTTCCCTATGTACAGTTAAACTTTTCAGTCAGACTGTATAGGTGCTGGTCAGGCACAATATTATTCCACAGTATAGATTGAAGCACTTTAGCATGTGCCTAGATTATTTATCTGAAACTGAATGTTTTCAGCTTAGTATAAATAAAGGCTGAATATGAATCAAAATATACTACATGTCGATTTTATTAATGCAAAAAAGTTAAAATAAGCCAAATACTTGTTTTAATGCCTTCATATAAACAAAATCTAATGTGTTACATTTAAATATAAATGATAATATTTTAACACTAGCTACTTAAAATAAATGGGACTTAGAAGACTTAAAAGATCATACAGCCCTTGAGTATTGAGTTTATGGATACATAAGGATAAAGGAATAGATATGAATGAATATAAATATTTTCAAAGCTTTTGTCAAAACTGTTAAGACTCCATAGTCACAGAAAATTCTAGCATAGAAAATGGTCTAGCACTGCATTATCTAGCACAGTGCAGCATAGAAAATGGTCTAGCACTGCATTATCTAGCACAGTGCAGAATAGAAAATGGTCTAGCACTGCATTATCTAGCACAGTGCAGCATAGAAAATGGTCTAGCACTGCATTATCTAGCACAGTGCAGCATAGAAAGTGGTCCAACTCTATACTACCCAGTGCAGATAGCACAGTGAAGCATATACAAATTTGTAAGAAATAAAGCATATCTTGCACAATACCAAGAAGAAAAATGAATTATGCAAATCTTTATAAAATGCATTTTTCTGTAAAAAAATTGTTTTTAGATTTATGCTGTGGCTTTTGGCCTAGCCACAAGGGGAAGGCAGCTATCCCCCTTTCCTAGCCCCCTCTCCTTTCCCTTAAATCCACCCTTGTAAGTTAGGCCTAAACTACCTTTTTGATTATGATAAGATTTAAGTCCCTAGGTTTAGAGATTTTTATGCTATATAAACATTGTTTGAGCTAAAATTAAGGCATAGGGCTAGGCCTAGGTCATAGATACTAGAACAACAAGATGTCACTCATGAAAAAATTGTGAAAAATTTAGTGTCTACTTTTTTGTAATAGACACATTTGGGACATGCCCCAAATTTTTAGCGCATGCTAAAATAAAAAAATATTTTCTTTCCTCACTGCCTGGCCGTGGTTGGCATCTTTGTCTTGTGTGGAATGTGTGTATATACAAAGTATAGCATATGAGCATAAGAATCATAAACAAGATTTAGATCCCCTCTCAGTAGGAAGAGTGAAATCATTGATCCGCAGAAGACAAACTAGTGTGTACATAGGTCCCCTAATAAGAGAGAAAGGCTGATGCCAGGCTTCCCTTCTTACCATATGTAATCTTTTTAATTTTCCAGGAATTGATATCCATGCCATTTTTCTATCACCCTGTGAGCTTAAAGTCTGTATATATCATTATAGATGTACCATATTGCCTTAAAAACCTGCAAAATTCTCTCAAAAGAACCACATGGCTTTTGACAATAATAAGCTTGCAAAATGGCTACATGTAGAAGAATGTAACAAAGCAGATAGCAACCATTCTTTTTGATTGGCAAATCAATTGAGTGACACACATATTACCTTGCCACTTGGCTAGAAGATGCATGTCTCAATTGCAGCTCAAGTACTTAGCCATTTGATATCTACTAGTATTCAAACACTTGTGCACCATTGGGAAATGGAGCTCAGCACATTGCATATAGCTGAGTTTTTACAGCGAGTGAATAGCATGTTCAATATGCTGAACTCCATGCACATGTTTGACAAAGGCTTCATGAAACCAATCTCTAATGAGTCCCTTTCTGCCCAAATAAATGAGCTGTGCAAGGCTAAAGACTTTCTAGAGAGCTTGGGGGTTTTCCCCAGGAATGGCAAAGCAGAAAAGTCCTTGAAGATGAAATTACAAGAGGCCTAGTGCTTTTCAGCTGCAGCGATATGCAAGCTATCAACTGCACTGATCAATGATAAAGGCTTTGACTTCATCTGTACTCGCAGGCTGACTCAAGATAATGTAGAAGTGAGTGAGCATATAAATCAATATGAGTAATAATGGGTATTAATTACATTGGAATATAATCACTTGCATTGTATCACATATCAATGCATTCCAAAATCTCTTTAGCATCATCAGAGGCTGAAATGTTTTTAATGAGAAGCCCAAACTCATAGCATTTATTGGAGCATTGAGATCTATGCAGTGGCATAGCCAGGGGGGGGGGGGGGGCTGGGGGGCCATCCCATTCCATCCCCTTCCAATCACCTAGGTGAGGTGAGGGTAGGGTTGGGTGTAGCGGGTACCAAAAACCATGAAGCAATTGAGTGTCTGTAGCACTAAAATGAGTGCCTGCAGTACTAAAGTGAGTGCCTGCAGTGCCAAAATGAGTTCCTATAGCACTAGAAGTGGCAATGACATAAGGCATAGCCAGCCAGGCCAACCCACCCCCCCCCCAATTGAAATTCCTGGCTATGCCACTGGATCCATGGCAGCAAGCAGACTCAATTGCCCTGATTCTGCAGCGTGGAATTGTGAAGATGACAGATGCACCACTGCTGTTACAATTGGTCTTGAGTCTGCTTCTGTTGAGTCTGCTTCAGCAAATGTCAGCTGAGTATCTCAAACTGGCTCTTAAAAAACCAGGGTCCAATTGAAGGCATTGCAGCCTGCATATAATATAGATATGATTCTCACTGTAGCCACCAAGTATATAGGCAGCTTTGTGCTCAAGAGCAGCTATGTCCTTAACTATTGTGCATGCAAAGAGCTGCTGACTGGCACTGGCCTTTACGTGTGCATTTGATTTTGAAGAACAAGCTACACTTACATACAATTAGTGGATTGATGCAACCATCAGTTGCAGCCTTTAAAACATTTTCCAAAGTGGAAGCTTTCTTTGTGGTGCAAGTTAAGACCTACATTTTATATCTAAAAGTAGCTGCGCTGATTGTTGAGAAGCTTTTTTCTAATGAAATCCACTTTCCAACATGCAGTTCACACTCCAATAAAGCACATTGCAGTATCTTCACAGCATTTGTTTGCTTATAGTTGTACCACTGGTGTTGCAAAAAGATACAGAGACTGTGAATTGCTGCCATCAAGTGATGTCCAACTCAAAAAGCAAAAAATCAACTAATTTTTGTTTTAAGATTTCCATTAAGTATTCAGGCAATTAAGCATTTTTTGCTTACTTGAAAATGTTGAGCCCTTTAATTTGTTACTTTGTATTGCAGAAGTAATTAAAAAAACTCTTACTTAATCTTTTTAGTTTTGAAATTTGTGTATATAGGCCTAAGGCCTAATATAGTATAGTATAGCCTGTATAGGTGCAGTCCTATTAGGCCTTACCAATTTTTTCTTTTAAGCCTCATTTTTATGCCTTAAAGTTAAAATGAGAAAATAACTTTGATTAAGTCATAGGCTATAACAAATCCATTGTTCCATTTGCTAATATGCAATATGTTCCAATATTAAAAATGATCAGAAGTTAAAAATTAGGCCTATTGACCAGATTCACTACCACCACAAGCTAAATGTGTTGGAAACCCTGTACTCTGTACATCAAACAGTTAAAGCCTACCCTAAATGTACAACTGACAGGAAAGGTGGCTAGTACTATTCTTTGAACTTTTGACTATTCTCTATGGCTAGACCTACCTACTTAAACCTGTTTCAAAACTCTTGGCCCATACTTTCATTTTATTACCTTCCAATTACAAAATACTGTCACCCGACAATGCTGCAAATTGCACATGTGAATAAAAATAAAATATTTTCGTCATAATATTCGTCATAATACTTTCGTCAACAATATCAATTGAAAAAAATGCACATGTTTGCAATCATCTTCTTCGTTCTTTTTTTTTGCGTTCCTTATTTAAGCGAAATAGCATTCCTAAAATTTACTTTGAGATAGCCAATCGCTACGACAACATCTTCATGATTCAGTTGTCAAAAACTCTGATTCAATTAAGCCGATGACAAAGTGAGCGAAATAAGTGACTTTTGAAAGTTAAGTCCTGAATGATGAATATCCACTTTTAACCTTTAAAACTAGTCAGTAATTCTATCGATAGTCTGAATTCAATTCTTACTCACCATTGTCGTGCTTTATTCAAATGATTATTTTTCTTTATATTGAGTTTTATATTCAGCTGGACTGCCTTTGACTCATTTTTACTAAATTCAGTATATTTTCTGTTTTAATTCAGAAAATAAATTTCAAAGTTTCTGTTTTCTATGAAGTATGCTCTAGTGCCTGCCGATAAAAGAAAGTTTTTAGCCTTGTAAATCGTTCACACTATTTACCAACATGAATTTGAGTACAGTGCAGGTTTTACTTTTTTAGCTTGATTTAGTAATGCCACTAAAGACAAAGTAAATCAATATTGAACTCACAGCATATTGTGTTTTTGACAGAAGCCAAGGGGGCCATGAGCCAAAAAAGGGCCATACTTTTTGGCCTGTAACTATTCAAGGTATATTTTTAATGTTAGAATTTATTTGCTTGGTATAGCTTGCCCCCCCCCTCAAAAAGTTTCTAGATCCACCCCTGATTTTTTATATGTTGCTTAGTTCTTATGTTTTATTATTGTACTTGCTCCACTGGTTTTTAACCAAGCTTATTATTCTTTCTATAGATACTACATTTATATTATATTAATATA
Organism: Macrostomum lignano; assembly: GCA_002269645.1. Taxonomy (NCBI): domain Eukaryota; kingdom Metazoa; phylum Platyhelminthes; family Macrostomidae; genus Macrostomum; species Macrostomum lignano. The sequence continues at coordinate 5,711 of NIVC01004529.1, forward strand.
TTATATACTCAGCAACATCGAAAAGTCGCCATCACAGAATATTCTGTCTGTAGTTGCCATTTTTGAGAGTTCAGGTAAGTCTCAATCTTTGCAAGTGATGCAACTTAGCTACGCCCCGGCAGACTTGAGTTGAGGAATGAAGTGGGGGAGCGGTGTGTGAGGGATGGACAGATTAAAGCTACCCCGATAAACTTTTTTGTATGTTTTAATTCAGAATAGTCCAAGAGAAATTGCCTACTGGGGCAAAGAGTGGCAACTTTTCAATGTTGCTGAGTATATAGTTCTACTGTAGCTACAGATATGGCTATGGGAAGTTATGGATAGGATATATAGGTTTTTTGGCAAAGCATATGGATATAGATTATGGTTACAGGAACACATAATTCCTATATCTAGTTCCCATATCTAGTAATACTACTCAATCAAGAATTGAAAGACTATCAAAGTTATTAATTTGATAAAGTTAAGATAGGCCTAGTAGAAATAAATGAAGGTTGCTAGTTTCAAAGTGAGGGGAACTCATAAGTCCTGGAAGTTAGGCCTAGGACTCAAGCATCAATAGATTGTCAATGCCATGTTGTGGTTAGGTGGTAAGAGCTAAAGTCAAGATAATTTTTTTTATTTTCAAAGGGGAGCTCTTAAGTCCCTACTTCCTGCATGGATTTAGGGACTTAGCAATAGGGTTTTAATACTACATACATGTTGTGGTAATTAAATGGTAGGGGGCTAATGTTAAGATTAGAGCCTAGAATGTTTTCACTTTCAAGGGGAGCTCCTAAATTCCTAGGGTTGGGGACTAGGATAGGGTTGGGATGTTGGAGACTGAATTTAAGATAAATAGCCTAAAATAGGCCCTATTTTCATTTTCAATGTAAGAGAAGCTCTTAAGTCATTACAATTAAGGACTCAAGCAAAAAAGACAGAAATGTTTTTACACTATATGCACATTGAGGTTGGATTAAAATAGGGGAAGTTAAAGTTAGGCCCCCCTACGATATGTTTTCACTTTCAATACAAAGGGAGCTCTCAAGTCCCTAGGGTTAGGGACTCAAACAACATTTTGACACTATATGCACATTATGGTTAGAATGGTAGGGGTTTAAGTTAAGATAAATGAAGACAATGGGGAAGCCACTTAGCATCTGCCACTATCAAAGAAGGTAGATTGCAAAGGAGGCTTCTTGGAAGCCAACTGATAAGTAGGCTATCGCCATTGTAAATTTTGGTAAGAATTAGAGATTTTGTTACTTTAGTTCAGGGGTCGGCAAACTTTTTACCTCAAGGGCCAGATAAATAATCTAAACCATTGATGCGGGCCAGATGAGAGTAGAAAGGAGTGGGAATGGGGGAGCAAGAAGAATAAAGAGGAGATAACAGATGACAGAATAGAGGAAAGGTGAAAGTCGATGGGAGGAGAGGAGGGAGAGAGGAGAGCAGTTCACTAAGAGGAGAGAGAGGAGAGTAGAAAGAAGAGGAGAGAGAATAGAGGAGAGAAGAGGAGAGAGGAGAGAAGAGGAGATGAGAAGAGAGAAGAGAGAAAAGGAGATGAGAAGAGAGAGAAGAGAAAATGAGATGAAAGGAGAGAGGAAAGAAGAGAAAAAAGAAAAAAGAGATAAGAAAACTGAGAAGCGAAATAAACCTTGGATCGCTATCATGAAGTTTCAAAAGACCTGAGGGCCGGATAGAGAGGCTTTGCGGGCCGCATGTGGCCCATGGGCCGAGTATGCCAAACTCTGCTTTAGTTACTTAAACAATATAAAAAAGATAAAGGGGAGAGAAAGGAGAGAGAAAAGAGGGAGAAAATAATAAGAAGGGAACAGAAAAGAGAGGAGAGGGAGAGAAAAGAGATAAGATGGCAGAGAAAAGAGAAGAAAATAGACAAGATGGAAAAAGGGATAAAATAGAAGACATTTGCCCTTGGCCTCACCTATGTGGTCCCTGCAGACAAACAGTTTTAGAAAAAGGCTTTTTGTCTACCTAGCAAACAAACTGTCAATGGACAAATGAACTAGAAACCAAATAGTTGTAGTACAATAGTATGTTCTATTGACATCACCAATACCAAATTGTAATGGTACTTGTTGTTCTACCTTCTAAATGATCTCAACTCATAGCTATTACCAATATTGTTATAGTGTTCAATTCTACTTTTTTAGCAATGTATTAGCATAACTAGTATAGTTTTAGTAGTATCTTAATATAATTCTATAGTGTCTTAGTATATTTCTATAGGCCTAAGCAGTATATTCCTAGCATAAAATGGTTAGCATGGTTGTGACACTCAAGGACACTTGCACTTTCACAGCCTTCCAGAAATGACACTAAATGACACTTATCTCTACTGTCGCTGGCATGACACTGACATGCGACACTGCCATATAACATTGGCCTAGACTGTTGCTGGCATGCTAAAATGTGACACTGCCTCACAACACTCATCCAACACTCATCTGACAGTCATTTGGCTCCTCCCTCACCTGTAACTTAGATGTATATATTTCTGGCATTAAGTATACCGACTGTTGTTTACTTGAAAATAAACTGAAATTCGCTGCCAATCATGCAAAACAGTTAGTATCAGACTGTCAGTGGTTGACTTTCTTCATCTCAAAGGCCCTGCACAAAGCCCTGCACAAAGCCTCAATTTTCAAGGGCCCATACTCCACTAAGGGAGAATTGGAAGTTGCCTTCAAGTGCTGAAGGCTACAGCCGCTGGTATCAAACATCAACTTGGCTAGTGGGTGCACTTGTTGCCCTGCTCTGCAGCAAGACCTTTTGAGTTTGTGCACCAAAATGGAAAAAAACATGTGGCTACGTGACAAAGAGCATTGCACTAAACATAGTCTGACTGCAAGCAGAGATCTTGTGGTTGCAAGAACAAGTTGAGAAGTTGCATTTGTCAGCAGCTGCCAACAGACAAAGCGCAGAACAGATACTATACAAATATAAATAGAGCGTCGAGATGCTTGAGACTGAGTGCTCCATCCTAGATGAGGCATTCACTGATGCCTCACTGGCTATGATTTGAGATATAAATGTTGTTAAGGATAGCAAAAAGTCATAGCTACAATCTCCATCACTCAGTCACAGTCCGGAGATGACCGCCAGACTGCATGAGGCTACAAAAGCACTGGAGAGTATAGCAGTCTGCAGCATCATCCCAAACAGCAATAGTGCTGGAAATGATATGTCATTGCTACAGAGCAGTGGTCTGTTTGAAGTTGGCAAGGATGCTTCAACCAAGGCTCAGGCCAGTTATGCTAACCTGAATGCAGATATCAAAATTCCAGCCAGTAGCCTTGCCTTGCCATGGCAAAATGAGCTTTTTGTGAGCACTTAAAGGTTGCATCTGCCAGTTCTAACAAAGGTGACTCCCAGAAAACAATCAAGCAGGGAAAGAAAGGCTCACAGAAGTCTGATACCACAGCATTGGACAGAGGTCTGTTAGTTCTCCTTTGGGCATGTTTCACACCCAAGGAAATGGCCAAAACATCTTACAAAGGAAGAGCCATCAAAGATAGTGCCAACAGACTGGCTGCCAACAAACATAAAAGAACAGCCATTTAATCTTATCTAGATTCAATGGGGCTGAAAAGCGTCAGTCTGCACATAATCCTGCATCTATAGAGTCACACGTCAGAAGCTGTGAGAAAGAAGATGAACATTGGCAATGACAAGGCATGTGACAGCAGCAATAAGGCAGGTGACAGCGGCAATAGGCAGATGATGGTGGCAATAAGGCAGGTGATGGCAGCGATAAGGCCGGTGACATCAACAACAAGGCGAGTGATGGTGGCGACAAGAAAGATGACAACAGTGACGAGGAAGATGATGCCAGCAACAAGGCTGATATGGTAGGTGAAGCCAGTGGCAAGACTGGCATGGGAACTTACTGAAGTTTTCTTAAAATGCACTGACAGTGTATCGAGTGACCTGAATATCTTTTTGTGACCCAACATCTTTTTGTGCAATTACTTAGTGAATAAAAAAGAAATACACAATTTGCTTAATAGACAGACTAAGCAAACTTACTTCTTTGGATACAAAAATTCATTCCCTACTTCTTGATTAGCTTTGCTACACCAGTTTCAGGCAGTGTCAGATGACTGTCAGATGAGTGTCAGATGACTGTTGGATGAGTGTCAGATGAGTGTCAGGCAGTGTCGGATGAGTGTCAGACGTGTCAGACAAGTGTCAGATGAATGTCAGACAAGTGTTGGGCAGTGTCGGATGAGTGTCAGATGAGTGTTGGATGAGTGTCAGACAAGTGTTGGGCAGTGTCAGATGAGTGTCAGACAAGTATTGAGCAGTGTCAAATGAGTGTCAGACAAGTATCAGATGAGTATCAGACAAGTATTGGATGAGTGTCAGATGAGTGTCAGACAAGTGTCAGATGACTAGTGTCGTTAGGCAGTGTTGTTTTAGCCAAACTCAACAGTGATAACCACTGTCATATTTTAAGTGTCAGTCACCGTCAGTTCAGTGTCACTTTTTTACTTTTTCACATGGAGTGTCATTTTGCAGTGTTGGTGCAGACCCCTTTGCACTGTCACAACATTGTCATTTTGGCCCAATGTCAACAAGTGTCCTATAGTGTGAAAAACGCCATACCATTTTCTGCTGGGATTATTAGTATAGGCCTAGTATATATTATCTCTAGTCCTAGATATTACCAAGATTAGAGAATCATAGCACTAAAGCCTTAGTCTTTAGGTATAAATATTAATTATATTTTGCAAATTGAAACAACATTTTTTCTCACAAATTTACAAGTAAAACATTTCTAAGAAACTAGAAACTTCCATAGTAGTATATAACAATCTTTGACTCAAATCTTAAGAAAGCTTTACTCTAATAAGTTATTTGTTTGGTTCTAAATGGAAAGATATTAAAAATCCAAAAGTTGATATAAATTATAATATGTTATATATAGATATTTATAGCAAACAATAAATCTTAAAGAATATAATATTTTTGTTATCTAATAGTGATTGACTTGAGATTAATTTTTTATAGGATTGTACACTAGATTCAAGTTAGCTAATAGTGCCATATATTGATAGTTACAAACAATGCTATATAACTGTAGTACTCTACTAATTCAACTTTGCTTATTTAATTTTTAATTTCCAGGCCTAGGCCATATTCTGCAACATGTCAATGACTTTATTTGCCATGAGGTTCTGCCGAAAACGATCAGGCATTCACTTAGAAGAGCATCAACAACTACAGTGGCAGACAATTCATATTCCATTAAAGAGACCAACAATTGTTGTTGAGTATAGTGCTACTGCTGCTCAACTGAATAACATCAATTGTGATGCAAGTATGGCTAGGCCTAGTGTTGTACAGGCAGATATACCAGTCACTGTTGATGACTGGGATGAAGGATATGTAGAGGATCCAGTCATGGAAAGTAATTGTAATTCCATACCAGATCAGGAAGCTATCCAATGTTGTCAAAATACTGACAATATTGATTTGGGTTTCGACGAGATCATTAACCATTAATTGACTAATGATTGATAGTTTAACTTTAATGCTACTTTCAGTTTCAGGTATTCATTCTGTGAAAAAATAATGTTGATTTAATTATTGTTACATTTTTCTCTGTAGCGCCCCTCTGACTATAGACCAAGAGGCATTCTTGTTCAGTTTGCATTTTTTTCTAGTTCTGACAACAATGTGTTGGCTTCTTTATTTATTGTTAGCTGGACGCAGTTTCGCGTTTTATATATTCTTTGTTGTGATTTTATGAACGCTCGAAAATTCTCGAGTGTGTCCTGTGTGAAGCATTTTTAATAGAAAACTCATCTTTGCCAAAAATCGGTTTGTAATATCTGCTTTGCAATTGGATAGGCCTAGCCCAGGGGTCGGCAAACTTCGGCCCGCAAAGCCTCTGTATCCGGCCCTCGGGTCCTTTTAAATTTCACAATAGCAATTCGGCCCGCTCAAGGTTTGTCTCTCTTCTCAGCTCTTCTCTCTAATCTCCTCATCTTTTCTCTCCTCTCCTCTCATCTCCTCTCCTTTCCTCTCCTCTCCCCTCCTTTCCTCTCCTCTCCTTTCCTCTCCTCTCCTCTCCTCTCCTCTCCTCTCCCCTCCTTTCCTCTCCTCTCCTCTCCTCTCCTCTCTCTTCCCTCCTCTCCCCTTCTTTCCTCTCCTCTTCTTTCCTCTCCTCTCCTCTCCTCTCCTCTCCATTCTCCTATCTCTCTTCCCTCTCCTCTCTCCCCTCCTCTGGCCCGCAATCATGCGCTATGTTCTCTATCCTAGCCCTTGAAGTAAAAAAGTTTGCTGAGCCTTGGCCTAGCCTTTGTCTGCCCTGGTTTGCAATAAATCAGTTGTTAATTTTCAGTTTATTTTTGTTTCTAATGCTTATGAGCAATTTGTTTTCGATCCAGTTTTGGATTAGTTGATATTGATATTGATAATATACCTCTATCGAAACATGATCAAACGTTAGCCTTTTGCTAAACTGCTTGTTTCCGTTTTGAGTTAGTTTACCAGCAATCTTAGCCACTTAGCAGGCCAACAAAATGCCAATCATTAAAAGCCGAATTATAATATATTCTAGCACAGTTACCAAATAATCAGACAAACTTACAATAGTCGCAGTTTTTTAGTTTGTAGTTTTCGGACAGTTGCCAACTAGCCAGCTAGCAACTATATATTTCCAATGAAAACAAAACTCTGTACGGTCCGAATCCATCCATATTTTTCTATCATTTTTTTTCTGCCCGAGCCAGTGGGGATGAACTTTATGGTCATTACTGAACACCATTAATCAGCATGGGAGTCATCGCGAAAGTCTCGCATAAGTTGACCTGAACTTGAATCAACGGAAAAATCCATTCTTCGCTTTTAATAAATGTATTAGCTTATAATAAATAATAAATTTATTGTCCTTCGCTTTTCTTTTAATTGCTAATGCTTGATAGCAGCAGAAGCCATAGTCTATGGTCATAACACCAGCATGACAATTGATCAAACAGGTAAACAGTCATGTGCGATCTAATGGAAAAGTTCATATGGTCTACATTCTGCCTGGTAGACGACTAGCATCGCTAAGTTGATTGGAAAGTAAGCAGAACTGCCAGCAAAATACTGTCTATGGTCAAAAGGGAAGTGACCGACTGCGCGAAAATGGCTTCACTTACTTTAACTTTTGGCGATGGACAAGTATTTTGTTCGCACATCTGCGTACTTCATGGTTACGCCGGTCATTGCCTCGCGTAGCCTGTAAGATGTGCTGCAGCCAAATTCAACAGTCGCCGAAAATCTGCACGAGTTCCCTCTTTCGCCTTGTCAATCGCTTTTGGAGCGATTCTGACTGAATAAAAATAAGATCGGCTTCACTTTCTCAGCACTTGTTGGAATTCTATAATAGCGCGCGATGTTCTTTGGGTATAGCGTACGTTCGTCTACTTCAGTTTTCTATGAGTGCATGAAGTACTCGTACTTAAAAGTAGACAGAGCATGATTCGAACCCGGCAATATATTTTCTACTATTCGTTTACACAATAATCTTTAAGTAAACTTATACTACAGTAACTAATTCAGGTTTTCCCAACCGGTTCCATAAGTTGCGAGATATAGTTACTACTCGACATAGCGGTACTAATAACAGTAAAAATAAGGAAACTGAATTCTCTACTGAAACCGAGCATTAATTACAGACCATTTTCTCCAAAGCATAAGCGTAGGAACGTTTTAAAAAGTGGGGGGGGGGCAGGTTCAGTGGCGGATTAGGGGGGGGGGGCGCACAGGGTGTACGCCCCCGTCGGGTTAGATTTTTTATATGGAAAATGCACATTACTATGTACCAATTATTTTCAGAATCCGTCTTGTCAGCACTCATTTTATAAAGCGCCGCAGGCACTCATTTTAGCGCCGCAGGCACTCATTTTAGCGCCGCAGGCACTCATTTTAGCGCCACAGGCACTCATTTTGGCGCAGCAGGCACTCATTTTAGCGCCACAGGCACTCATTTTAGCGCCACAGGCACTCATTTTAGCTCCGCAGGCACTCATTTTAGCGCCGCAGGCACTCATTTTAGCGCCGCAGGCACTCATTTTAGCTCCGCAGGCACTCATTTTAGCGCCGCAGGCACTCATTTTAGCGCCGCAGGCACTCATTTTAGCTCCGCAGGCACTCATTTTAGCGCCGCAGGCACTCATTTTAGCGCCGCAGGCACTCATTTTAGCTCCGCAGGCACTCATTTTAGCGCCACAGGCACTCATTTTAGCGCCGCAGGCACTCATTTTAGCGCCGCAGGCACTCATTTTAGCGCCACAGGCACTCATTTTGGCGCCGCAGGCACTCATTTTAGCGCCACAGGCACTCATTTTAGCGCCACAGGCACTCATTTTAGCGCCGCAGGCACTCATTTTAGCTCCGCAGGCACTCATTTTAGCGCCGCAGGCACTCATTTTAGCGCCACAGGCACTCATTTTAGCGCCGCAGGCACTCATTTTAGCGCCGCAGGCACTCATTTTAGCGCCACAGGCACTCATTTTGGCGCTGCAGGCGCTATGTTTTGTTGCCCTGCAGCAAAATGCATTCATGCAAAGCAGCAAAAACCAAAAATAAGCAAGAAGTCTACATTTTACTTTTAAAATGGGGGGGCACATACCATTACTGGCCCCCATTTAAAAAGCGGAGGGAGGCCATGGCCCCACTGTCCCCCCGTTCCTACGCCGATGCTCCAACGGCTCATCGAATATCTACCGGTCGAGGACACACATATACATGTCAAATTCTTGTGGATCACAGAGCTCGTATGCTCGTGGGCTTGTGTGTGCTCGAAAACTGACCAGTGGGTTTTTCGTGCGATTCACAGCCATGAGGGCCAACCCCCCGAGGCACAGAGAATGCCTGACGATTCAGAGGCCGGAGCCGCTGTACACCCTGTGTGAGCGAGTGTATGAGTGCGTGCCTATTTAGAGTATGGGCGCGCTTGCATGTGCTGATCGAGGAGTCAGCGGAAGAATTCAGCGCTGGTTGCGGGACGATGTTACCGAAGGCGTTGCGCCAGGGTGCCCGGGCGCAACCCTCCAGCGACTATTAACTGGACAATCAGGACCCGGTCCAAATCGTAACCTGACGATTTTTAATCTACTTTATCACATAATTCATATGCTATAAAAGAGAAAATCAAGCAAACACCACGTTGCAAGAACCTGCACGGTACCTATACATGTATGTTACTGGAGTTTAATATTGTTGGTGCTAATAAACGGTCGAATTTGCTCATTTGAAATTCGGCGGCCGTCTGCTATAGTACACAGCGCAGCTGGGACTCTTCATAGCCAGCTTATTGCTTCCGTCGGTCAGTTGGCAGCAAGCCAAAAACGGACGGACATCCACCGACCAGTGGCCGAAGATGTCCGCTCGTCGATCCGATGTTCCGGCGCCAACCGTCGGGTCCGTCAGCAGCTGACCATGATCGTCGTAGCAGCACTGCTGCCTGGCCGACGTTCCGTCAGGCAGCTCCAGCGGCCAGCTGCGCACGCAGAAGTCCGCCCCGATGTGGAAGCCGCAGTCTGGGCCGCCGCACAGCCAGGACTTCAGCCAGCTGGGTGCTGCTAGCCATGAGCCTGCATTCGTCGAACTAGACGCGGCGCCACGGCAGCAAAAGTCGCTCCGCCAGGTTCCATCGTTAACAGCAGCAGTAGCAGCGGTCGCATCGGTCGGACAAGGATAGCGGATGCGCAGCCGGTGTAGCCAGTCTGGCACAGTTTCCGAGGCGGCTTCGGCGCGGGCCCACTCGGAGCAACGATCAGTGGCGACGTCTGACTTGGGTGGAACTTTGTTGCAGTCGCTGTCGTCGCGGCTAGTACAGAAATCCTGCTGCTGCTGCTGCTGCTGCTGCTGCTCCTTGTGGAGGCTGCTAACAGAGGCTACAGACGTGGCTACCATGATGCAGCAAATCAGAATAGCGAGATAGTGCTTTGCCATCGATGCAGACCGCCAGAGTTCTGCTGCGGAGATTCAGGCGGTTGTACAGCATTTTTTATTGAATTCATCAGAGATTTTTAACCGCCAGCCACTTTCCCATAGACATAGCCGCTGCTGTTCCCGCTCAGCCCCATACAAGGGAGAATAAGCCAGTTAAAAATCAAGAATCCAGAAAATAGAGAAAATAGAGCCAGACAAAGAAATCCCTGAATTTTACCCGTAGACGACTGGTAGATTACTCTATAGATTACTATATATTTTTTTGGTTGTAACAAGAGTTTCGAGCGTTTTTTACTCAACTTTGAATTCATTTTTCCAATCCCATAACAGTTTCAATTCCAGGATATAATCACGATCCTGATCAATGACCTGTTGCCATCTGGCGATGAGATCGTGAATTCCCTTCTTGATAATTCAAGTGGCAGCAATTTGAAGTATTGCTCGAGCCAGGCTTTCACCTCCTCGTCTTTTAACGTCACGCCATTTATGTGGTTCTGCATAGAGCGTAACAAGTGCAGGTGGTAGTCTGATGGCGCAAGATCAGGCGCGAGTATGGAGGGCGGGGCATGACTTCCCAGCCCAGCTCGAGCAGCTTCTGCAGTGTCTTTCCTTATTGAACTGCGCGAACCAGGCACGGCAGCGTTGCTCACAGTAAATATGCGCGAATGAGGTGACGTTGATCGTGTTGTTGCGTAGCCATTGTAGCTGAAGGTTTAGCATATCCAAGCGGATATACGCTAGTGCGCACACTCTTACGAGCGTAAATGCCCCCCATAGAACATTGTCGTTCTGCTGATTTACCTAATTGTGTCATAACTGTGCCAAATGTGCCGAAAAGGACAGCTGAGGACAATTAAAATGTGCTAATTGGCATAACTGGGGTGGTACAGTTGGCAGAATTGCAGATTTTGCTAGGACAATTATTTCCCGCCGGGAGTACGAAGTACATTTAAGTCGATGATGGTGCGCGCATCATAGTAAATATAAGAGATAGCCAATTTTGATTATATGAATCAGCAAGAAACTACATATCTCGTAGATCAAGCGTTGTGCCCGCACCATACGAATATGTACTTTTAAAGTTCAAGACTCATCAAAGCCTAATTCATCTATCCAGCTAGCTTTATTAGTACATAGCATATGTTAGTTCATACACAAACGCCTTCTTTGCCGTAGGCGCCTTCCGTTGGATCTGATGATGCCGCTGATCGTAGAATCTTGCAGTTGAATTGCAGACTTGCCGCCCAGTATGTAGGATTTCGGCTGGAGATGGACGCCAACAGGCATTGTCTTCGCGAACAAACCGACATCCTCAGGATTGTTTGCCACGTACTGGGTGCACAAGCTGCGTCGGGTGATCCGTTGCCCACCCTCGGACACCAGCCGACTAAATGCCTCACCCGACCGGGTCAAAAAAGCCTTGCCTCCGCAGCAGCACGTGGGACGCGACTACGCTTTTTTATCTTTTATAACAAAAAAATGTCACGAAACGCGGCGATATCGGAGCACAGTCGATCTGGTAAGGTCAGGCTGGCGCATTCAATGGTGCCTGTCTTTTTGTGAGGCACCTCCCGGATGGGCAGGCTGAAATGCGACATTGGCGACGGCAGCGTCACTGCCACCAGAGGCGGGAACCCCATCCCCAGCGATGCGGCGACGGACGATGGGGTCGTCAAAGTGGAATTGATGAAGGCCAATTCAATCAATACTGCTGCTCCCATCGTTATTACCGCGCCTGATCGCGTCAGGCCGGAACCCTGTCTGCCCGACCACCAGCGGCATCCAGCAGCATGTCGCAGAAAGCCGGCCTCACAATGCATCCCTAACGATCGGCGTTCGGCGTCGTGAAGTGTCGCTTCTCGTAGGCTCGCTGGCGGGCAGCCTTGTCCAGCATGTACTCCGCTTAAAAGGCAAATTGGAGGTCGCCTGGCAGCGGTGCGCGGAGTCACCAGCTGACCACGAAGGGCAGCAATCATGGCCTGACGTTGGCGTTGTCCATCTGTCAAATCGTACAGCGTCGCGATCCCGAGACTGCGGATGGCTATTGTTAAGCAGTTCATAGCGCCCTAGGCCGACCAGTCGCCGCCCCGCATGGATACCGCGCTCTGACTTGCGGTCAATATACTCAATTAGTTTGCTATGCACCCTTGTTGTAGCCAGCGTGGACTGGTTCCATCCCTTTCTGCCACTGCCGCAGCCGTCGCCGCCATTGTCTTCGTCATCGGACTCGACGCTACTCGTCTGCTGTTCTGATGCAGCTGGCGCCAGACCCCTCCAGCACAAGCCGAAGGGTGCGGCAATGCTTGTGAAAGCGATGGGAATGGCGCAGATTTTTTCTGTGCGTGACTCCAAAGAGCCAACCAGATGATGCTCAGACTATCTAAGCTCTCTTCAATTGTTTTTGGAAGCTGCTGCGAAGTCGCCGACTGCTCCTCCTCCGCTGCTGCAGCTGAGCAAGCTGATCCTACTGCTGAGATGCCCGCGGCCAATGAGGCGGGAATGTGACTAGCTTCCATCGTCAACCCATTCAGATTGCGCTGCGTTACCTGTGCGTGGGTGAGTATCGGGCACAGAGAAGCTTTAGCAGGGCTCGTGCATGCCTGCTGGACTGGCTTACATGCACTCAGTCGGACACTCACCGGTAAAGTGTAAGCAGCGTCCACAGGCATTTGCTGCCCAACCATCTAAATCAGCGGTGGCCTCCAAGTGAGTGTAACTCATTCTGCATGGCGATGGTCCGCATGTCTGCCGCGGCTCTGATGACCATCGCATCCGGCGGTGTACAGAGCGAGACGCTCTGCCAAAATCTTTACCATCCCAACGAAAATTTACATGCACATTTTAAGATTAAAATCAATTAAAGCTGCCAGAGCTGGGAATGAAGCTTAATACTCAGTGCTGCCAGTCAGCCAAGGGTATGGAAAACTTGAGGTTTCAGCCATAGACATTACTATACTGAGGAGCGTCTGTGACACAAACTCCAACCCATGGCCGATTGATTTAGTCGCACAGGACAGGCTGCGAATTTGGGGTTTATACCATAAACTAAAAAGCAAGACTGCGCCTGACATATATCCACTAGCGCTCGACCTCGGCCTCTGGCGTGGGGCAGACATTCAAGCGGAGAGTTTGCACCATTGACAAAAACCACTTTACCGATTGAGTTGGTAGAAAGTGGAGCCACTCGGGGCAAGCAAAAGGAGCCATTGACTCTTCTCGCAACTCTTTTCAGCTATACTATACTTCTGTGAGTGAGCGCGATTTGATGTTATATACTGTTACATTTGCTATACAACTATAGTGTCAACTATGATCGAAAGTCCATTGCATTGCAGCATTGGAGCTGTGCTACAGATTAATGGAATTGAAGCAGTTGAGAGGCACTTACTTGTCTTGAACTAATTAGTACGAGTAAATGGTGTCATGAAGGCTGTAGCTACTCACTCATGCGCAATCAGCATCTCCTACCTAATTTGTGAAATTGAAAACACAAGCATTATCTAATTCTATCGTTTTTGCTATGTTTAGTAACATGTGCCTTTAAGTTTTAGAAGGCCGAATTTTGAAGGGTAGAAAATATACTTCCGGATTCCGGAAAGTTTGTTGCATAAATAATATACACGCGTGTATTCTGAGACTGTCTGTCAAGTAGATACAGTATATAATTAGTTGTTGAAATTTTAACATTATATACATGTACGTAGATGCGAGTGCAATGTAAAATACGACAATACTTACTTTTTTAGCGTCTCAAAGGCCAGTTGTATGTTATAAATCCACTGTCAAATCAATATTTTGATAGTTTGAAGTGCTTTCTTCTTACAGCTTTGGCCTTGAATAGTGTTTTGTTTTACAGAACAAGCTACAACTACGAGCGTATGCTTATTTTCTATGCAAAAAAACTGTACTCTACATGTCCAAGGCTTACCAATAGACTATCTTGTACGTAGTAGCTGGCCCAGTGCTCTACAAAGCACAAGTATAGAGTTGGTCTGTACATTGGCATCTGCTTGCACACTGTAATAGTGCGATTTTGATAAAAAATGCTTTTTGCATGTTACCTGCAAGCTTTCAGGTTGAACGGTAACTTATCTCTGCTGCTTTGTGGCTCGCTAAGTTTAGTTAACGTTTAGCTGATCAAAATAGCAGGGCCAGTCTTGACGCAGTTCCCATATCCATTTTTATGCTTTTAAATCTCTCAAAAAGACGTCACGCACGCAGTCTTGAAATAGAATTCAATTATGCCATTCGAAATTGACGTTCGGGATTAAATTAGTCTCCAGGCATCTCCTATTTTTAATGCAGTTTGAACCTCAGTCGAGGCTGAGATAAACAAGGGGCTAAAATTGAAATGTTTGATTTCCAAAGATTACTGAGTCTGTCTAGCAGCAGACTGCTAAACTTGTGGCCTCATCTGGCATGAGTTTAATAGAATGAAAAAATTCAAATCTGTTGAATAATCTGATTTAATCAACTTCATCCAGTCAGAACCGGGAGGCAGAGGCAGCGGATTTGTGTTTATATTCGGCTGGCGTCCGACTACCGCCAGAGATTCTTCGCGCCGCATTCGGAAACCTGTAGGAAAAAGCATCTCAGCCACCCTTGAAGACAGAAGGTGAGTCCTACTGTAGCTTCTGCCGCACTGCTTTCTGCATGAAGCCCATTCACACAGTGAAACTCGTCCCTCCCACAGTGAGACATGACTGCCCAGCTGGTTCGTCTAACTTGGCTGATTGCAGTGGCGACCATTGCCGCCTGTGCCATTCTCTGCAGGGAAGCATCGGGGACAACAATGCCGGCAGCGTCGCCAAACTTGCATGACTGGGAGGAGCAGGCAGGCGTTGATACGGAGCTCGACTTTAATAAGCGCGGCTTTATCAACAAGCGCGGCTTCATCAACAAGCGCGGCTTCATCAACAAGCGCGGCTTTATCAACAAGCGCAGCTTCATCAACAAGCGCGGCTTTATTAACAAGCGCGGCTTTATTAACAAGCGCGGCTTTATCAACAAGCGCGGCTTCATCAACAAGCGCGGCTTTATCAACAAGCGCGGCTTTATCAACAAGCGCGACTACTTTAAAAAGCGAGGATTTTTTGATAAGCGGCAGGACGATCTGCTTTTCCCGATGAAGGTGCGAATGTGCGTCGCCTACGGCCTGTTCTGCGATCGCATCCACGTCTGGCCGTTCCAGCAGGGATAAATAGGCAATCCTGCGTCTGTCTTAGAGATCGAATCCCCCACTTCTATCGCTCTCCGAAAAATACAGCGACCTTTGTTAAACAAAAACTGTGAACTGAAGGCTGAAGCGTTACCGATGAAATTCTTTCAATTTGAGCTGCTGTTTGACGATATTAACAGTGAAAAAGTTATTAAGCTACCTAAATCCAGTGACTATTTAACTGATTATAGTTGATGAAGATAATAATTAAGCTGGTGCGATCCTAGAATTCCTGGAATTTTCATGTCTACTGACCAGTGTAGTCGGGATGAAGCTGTAAAATCAAACTTGGCTTTCTATAACCAATTCAGAGCTATGAGTGTTGGCAACACCAGCGCTAGCTGTTGTCTGGGAAATTTGCTATGAAGTAATTAATAAAATATGAATAAAGTTAAATATACCTTTCTGATATCGGACACGTTACAGTTTCCGATAAAAAGTGCACTTTTTCTGCCAACATTTTGTTTATTTGAAAATAGGCGGCTTATTAAAAATATTCCCAAAGATTATGTCTCAAATTAGTGTCACAGGCATCAGTTTCTCATATTTCTATAGCTAGCATGGGCGGATAATTATTTGTTTAACTTTTGCAAATGATTTTCAATCCGAAGTTTGCGAATTTCTGAAAAAGCAGGGTTATTTTTAAAAAACGTTTTCCTTACAACCTGGCTATTAGAGTTCGGTTTAGGTATATATTGCGCTTTGCAACTGAAACTGGGACTTCAGGCTGCTTTTATAAAAATTATGGTTTCGATCGTCGGAAAATTTGTTAATCTCCCAAATTCTCCCAAATAAATTCTCCCAAGAAATCTGAACAAGTCTTTAATTCAGGGGTCGGCAAACCTTTTTAACGTAAGGACCAGAAATAAAATCTAGCACGTGAGACAGGAGAGATGAGGGGAGGGGAGTGAGGAGGAGAGGAGAAAAAGAAGAGACATAAACCTTAAGCGGGGGGGGGCGGATTGCTATTGTGAAGTTTCAGAGGACCCGCGTGTCGAATAGAGAGGCTTCGCGGGCTGGAGTTTGAGGACCCCTGCCTTAACTGCAAACGATAAACAAATAATTAAGAGCGACTGCTACCATCGTAGGGTGCGAAGCGACAAAAAACAAACAGTAATATTGTTGTGAAAAATTGTGAGAAGCGACGCGGGAGTTACAAAATAACTGGAAAGTATCAAAATGAAAATAGATTTCTGTAAAAAAGATAAGCATCAGTCGGAACTTTCGAACAAAAAACGCTGGATCAACCTTCACTTCAGGCGGCAGAGTCGATGGCCTCACGCAGCTGGCGAGGAGAGCCCGGATCCACTGCCTCGGCACCAAGCCGGTCCGCGCTCGCTTCTTCCGCTTCTGCCCTGGCTTCGGCCTCGGCCGCCAGCCTGGCTAAGTACTGAGGCGTCTCGTTGCGCTCAGTCTCAAGCAGATCGCCGACCTGGGATTACGGGTGACTAATCTGTGTAATCACAGAGAATTTTTTTAAATGAACTTGAATCGATCTGTCCTCACCCTGTAGTCATGCGTCCGTCTGCCTCGAGTTTTCAGCTTTGTTGGCGTGGGCCTGTCTAGCTGATCAATGTATTCCAGCACGCTCAGGTTGTTCTGGTGAATTTAGGCATTGATAGAAATGCTTTTCAAGTAAATATTCCACAATTTCTCGAGGTTTATGAAGCATATGCAGCTGACTAACACTGAATCTCGTTGAAGGAAAATTTTATGCAATTATTATTCCAATAGGATTTGGATAATAATAAAATCAGCCGCAGCTATTCAGCTATCCTGGGCTGTTCAGTCCAAGGCCTGGCGGGGGGGGGGTTCAGTCCAAGGCCTGGGGGGGTTCAGTCCAAGGCCTGGGGGGGGGTTCAGTCCAAGGCCTGGGGGGGGGTTCAGTCCAAGGCCTGGGGGGGTTCAGTCCAAGGCCTGGGGGGGGTTCAGTCCAAGGCCTGGGGGGGGGGGGGGTTCAGTCCAAGGCCTGGGGGGGGGGTTCAGTCCAAGGCCTGGGGGGGGGGGGTTCAGTCCAAGGCCTGGGGGGGGGGGTTCAGTCCAAGGCCTGGGGGGGGGTTCAGTCCAAGGCCTGGGGGAGGGGTTCAGTCCAAGGCTGGCACCCATTTTACAACTGAGTGGACTGAAGCAATGCAGAGTTAAGTGTCTTTCTTGCTCAAGGACACAAACTGTTCCGAGTTTGGTCGAGAATCGAACCCCCGACCTTCAATTCGTGAGTCCGACGCTCTGACCACCAGGCTACAAGCCCCTAACTGGATAGCACACCTTCTATGATGGATCTTAATTACTATATGTTGAATCTAAAATTATATTCCCATTCGCTACTACTTACAGCATCTTTTGCTGACATGTCGACGCTGTTGGAAGTTGAGATCACAGATAGAGTGGCGCGCTGATCGCGGATGCAGACAGCGTAGTGCACAGGCGTCCTCAGCAGGTTGTCGCCTTTGTAGATCATCTGGGGGAACTGCTCGCAGATGGCCGCCACCATGTCGTGGTTCTCCATTAGCACGGCCATGTGGAGAAGATTCCTGCCACGCCTGTCAACGCCGAGAGGCACGCGTTTCTCATTGGCGAACTTGACGAAGCCCTTGCGATCGTCGTTGATGACGGCCGTATGGATTAGCTCGATTTCCTCGTGGTACTTGGGCTCCTCATCCAGCAGCTCAAGCAGCTCCTTGTAGTACCGCAGCGTGGCCAACTCTTTTGCGGTCTTGTTTCGCGACGTGCCTCGAATGTCGTTGATGTGATTGTAGCCGTCGATGATCAGCTGCTCGATGGCGTCGATGTCGCCCACGTAGGACAGATTCAGGACGAAGTCATCGATAATCTGGCCGAGACGGGAGCCTCCAACGACGCCTCCCTTGGTGCAGTAGTCGCGAGGTGTCCAACCGCGCATGTCCCGAGCGGCCACGTTGGCACCGCGGGAGAGCAGCTGCTCAACCACGCGGCACTTCGCAGCCGGATTATCGTCCTTCATCACGGCCGCGTGCAGAATGGTCCGGCCAAGCTCGTCGCGCAGTCGGACGTCCACGTGAGCCGCGATCGCTTCAGTGACGTCGCTAGCGATGTCGTCTCTGAATGCCCAGAAGGCGACGGGTCCGCACGGCGCGCACTCCTCGTACTGGACGTCAAGCCGGGCGCCGAACTGCAGCAGGAAACTGGCAATCTTGGCAGAGCCGTACTCCATCACGCTAGCTATGAGCGGGCGGGGCACGAATTCGGCTCGCCAGTCGTCCGTGAAGCCAGCAAAGTAATAGCTGGAATAGTGACGACAGGGGCCTTTCAAAGAACTGTACACCACATGTTGTGTTCTTGAGTGTTACAAGAGTAAATCATGCTTTGAGAACAATAAGCGCATAACTTATTGAGCTTATACAATAATATGAGTAGATGCGACCCCCTTGACTGCCATTGCAAGTAGTAGATGCAACCTACCGGTAGCAGGCGTTGACCTTCTTTTCTCCCGCGCCCATAGCAATGTGGTGCTTCATTCGATCCAGGTCGCCGGCAATGGACGCGGCCGCGAATTCGCAGCCGTGCAGGCTGTCCTCCAGATGCTGCTGGATGGCTTCGTCGCCAATGTCGCGCGCCAGTTCGGCCAGGCTGCGCCCGTTCTTGGAGACGTTGACGCGGCACAGGCAGCCAAGCCAGTGGCGCACCCGCTCCAAGTCGCCGTCTTCAACTGCCACGTGCAGACCCGGCAGCAGGCGTCGGGTGTGTCGGCGCTGGCGTACCAGGTCGCCCCGGGTGGCGTAGGTGTTCTGCATGATCACGTGACCGCTGTTGGAGCGCACCGAAGCGTCCACGCCCAGGCAGATAAGATGGTCGAGTAGGATGCGGTCCGGCGGCTGACTGTAGGCTGCCAGAAGAACCGTCTCGCCTTTGTTGTTGCGAGCGTGAACATCGACACCTTCGAGAGCGGTCTTGTACATCAGGCGGATGAGTAGGCGCTTCAGCTGTAGCTCTTCCGTTGCCAGGTAGCTAGGAACAATTAGGGAATGGAGCAACAAGCATAGAACTTAGCTGGCTTGAATTGAAAATAGCTAGCTTGTAAAAATATGACTCACTGCTGCACCAAGAAGTGCAAATAGGTGCCGCCAGTCTCAGGATCCGTGCAGTCAAGATCCACCCGGTGATTGTGCAACTGCTGCCAGGCGTCCTCCAGACTGTCGGCCGACATTTCTTCCACCAGGGCCACAAATTTGGCGGATCGAAAGGCATTCTTGCTGCTCTCCAGTTGCTCTGCGTCGGTATGAAGCACAAAGCAGATAAATTATATTTCTGATGAAGATACTTAACATCAACATATTCCCTTTTATTTCTGTTGCCTTCGAACTTCAGAACTCACCGAAGTATTCTTCCTCGCCTATCGCACCGGCCGCTTTGAGCAGCTGATAGACTTTGTCAGCCTCGGCTATGCCAGACAGGGTCTTCACCTCGGCTAGCAGAGGCTTCGGCACCTTCTGCGACGTATCCTTAGTGCGCAGGTTCGGCTTGTCTAGCGAAGCGGGACGGTTAAATTTGTTCGAGCTTTGCAGTGAGCTGCCATCCCCTTAACAACCCGTAGATCCTGTAATATTTGTTTTCCTTTGGGAACGCCTAGAGATTGTAGTGGCTGTTCCTCTTTGAGAACAACTAAACCTGCAGTGGCTGTCCTCCATTTGAGAACCTCAAGACCCTACCCTGCAGTGGCTGTTCCTCTTTGAGAACAACTAGACCCCACCCTGCAGTGGTTGTTCCTCTTTGAGAACAACTAGACCCCACCCTGCAGTGGCTGTTCCTCTTTGAGAACAACTAGACCCCACCCTGCAGTGGCTGTCCCTTTTTTCAGAACTCTGGACTAAAGTACTGCTTGAACTCATGAGCTGTATAGCTAATTGAAATAGGGTATTTAACTCATAAACCTGAATGCAACGCCCTGTATCCAGGTTGCTACAACGAGCGCCCCATCTCACCGGACTTCAGAGCCAGCATCTGCTTCACCCGCTTGACGTCGCAGGCGAGCGCAGCGCAGACCAGCTCATTAGTGCTGGTGTACTTTTTCAACAGCTCAACAATCTCGTAGTTTCCCGTCTCGAAAGCCAAATCCATCAGGGTCTTGCGTCGTCGTCGACACTCGGTTCGAACCCAGGACGTCAGGTAGCGAATCATTAACTCTTTGTCCTCTCGAGCAACTATTGATTGTTTATTTTACAAGCATGCGAGTGATAGATAGAAGCTGTAATTGATGTCCTAAGTAAAGTAAATTACTAGCTTGAAATGCACCTCTGTCCGATATGAAAGTACATGTTTCTACAGATAAAACTACCCGTATAATTTAGGTAGATAAGTTAAAACCGATTTTGAGACTAGAAGATCTTTTTGAGAGCATTCAAACAAAATTAAGTCAAATAAAGCTATATTTATAGCATTCAAAAATGCAGAACACAGGTTTTTTCTGTAATTAATGAGCCTGTAATCCTGAGCTGAAAATGCGAGAATTCGATCACGTGACAGAAACCCGAAAGGAAAAAACTGTGCGCGCTCGCGACCGTGAGTGGTGGTGACTGCCAGATTCGAAAAGCTGCGTGCATGATTAGCATAAATAATGAGCAACCTTCCTTTCAGTGGGGCATGCGGTTCGGTGACAGACAGTGTGTGAGCACAGAAACGAAAAGACAGAAATGAAAAAACAAACAATACAATGAAATAGAGTCAAACAAACGTCAGTCGAAGAGTTCAATATAAATTTTCCTGTGATCAGTTTTGCAAATCAACAATAAATTACACCATTTTTACCTGCATACCAGATGCCGTCGCAGACTTGAATAAAAGTTTTTTAGGATTAATTTCAGTGTTTTGGACTTATAAAATACATGTTTAAATGTGCTGTTTGAATTTAAAGTCGTTATTCTGCTCTTGATCAATATTAAAATTAAATTTTTATAGGAATTCACTTATTTATTGCGGAATAATGATGCGGCTCGATCAGCGTCTCTTCCGGTGACGTCACTCACCTGCGCTCCACAGGCTGCACTTTGCACCTTTCTGACCTCGCACCAGCCAGGCCTTGTGCTGAGCGTTGTCGTGGATGACCCGCGAGTTCATCTCGTTCGTGATGCCCGGGTCGATGCCTGATTGGTTGGAGGTGTTTCAGATGCACTCTTTCAGCCTTTGACTTCGTGCGCATTTAATTGACTTTTGCAAACGTTACGAGTAGCTAACGGACTTGTACGGACTGCATTGATGCCGCGTAATGGATTCATACAGACTTAAACGTGTACTCAGATGAGTACCACCGATTCTAATATTTACTTTCATATATCCCACAGGCTCTACCAGACTTCACGAGTGTCTAACAGACTCTTAGACTTTGCCTATATCTAACAGACTCTTACAGACTTTACCTATATCTAACAGACTCTTACAAACTTTACCTATATCTAACAGACTCTTACAGATTTTACCTATATCTAACAGACTCTTACAGACTTTACCTATACCTAACAGACTCTTACAGACTTTACCTATATCTAACAGACTCTTACAGACTTTACCTATATCTAACAGACTCTTACAGATTTTACTTATATCTAACAGACTCTTACAGACTTTACCTATACCTAACAGACTCTTACAGACTTTACCTATATATAACAGACTCTTACAGACTTTACCTATATATAACAGACTCTTACAGACTTTACCTAAACCTGACATCCTTTTACAGACATGAAAACAGGCATATTAAGCAGTAAAGCAGTCAGAACCAATCGTTCAAAGAGATAGATAAGAAAACTGCAATAACTGGCGCGCACCCAGTCGGATCAGGTGTTGCACCAGCCGGTCGCCCAGCGGCCTGAAGCAGGCGGTGTGCAGCGCCGTGTTGCCCACTCGATTCTGCGCGTTCACGTCGCAGCCACGAAGTGCCAGCTTGTACAGCAGCGGCACCGCCGGCCGGACGTCGCCGCCGCACCTGCCGGCCAGAGCCTTTAGATTTAGCACCACCAAGTGCAGGTAGCTGTTCTGCTGATCGGTGGATCGACGCCGAACCTCGGTGAGCTCGAGCTCGTCAAGCAGGCTGAGGGCTCGCGCGTAGTTCGCCCGGCTGGGATTGCAGATGAGGCGGTAGAGCTCTGTGTCCTCCATGGTACACGACAGGCTCGAGAGCGTCTTGTCTGTGTCGTCTGTCTGCCCGTCTCTCCCTCTCTCTCTCGCCCTGTGTTTTGTGAGCCTTGGAAAGGTGTGGGGAGGCCCTTGGCAACCAAAATTGCTTAAAGATTTGCTCAAAAGAAGAGTACGAGATAGCGGGCTGGTGGTGGGGGTGGGCTGGACTGGCTTGTGCTCACGGCGACTGGGAGAGAGGGTTGAGCTGGGAAGGAGGAGAAGGCTGAGGCACTCCTGATGTTGCACTGAAATTTCTTCCTTGCTTGTGCATCTCTGCTTTGTTAAAAAATGCTCATCTGCCCCCCTGCCTCCCCTGTCTCTCTGCCTGCTCTGCAGCTTGGCTTTTGAAAATGTGTAGAAATTTCACTATTGCTGCAGGGAGGGTGGCTGAGTACTGTGGGTAGTGGGGGAGGGGATAGATATAGGCGTCAATATCGTACAGGTGGGCCGGTGGAGTGCGGGGGGGGGGGTCTGCTGCGAGTACCCGACAACCACTGCTATGGTTTTTATCAGAAATGAAAGGAGGGAGAGAACTGCCAGTGTGTGTGTGTGTGTGTGTGTGTGTGTGTGTGTGTGTGTGTGTGAGTGTTGCAAGGGGCGTGCGAGAGGAAGACAACGAGCTAACGAGAAATGAACAAAGCGAGACTACAATTATTGTACTACTACGATTCGATTAAAACTACGCTCAATATTGGCGACCAATAAAATTAGCTGAAAATATCCGAAGCTTCTACTAAAAGTAGTTGATTTCTTGAAAAACTAATTTCTGTTCTCCTCTGCATGTAAAATGTTGAATAATATGACTTCGTATTACATAACTTTGCATGTTAATATTTGTTAAAATTGAACCATTTTTATCTCGAATTCGAACTGGAACTGTGTCGATTCTTGATAATTTTTCACCTGCTATCTGGCTGTCAATCACCCCGTGAGGCGTCTGCAGATTTCGAGGTCAAAAGCATTTTCGGGTTCAGTTTTTGTAGCTGAGCTTGTTCCGATATTCACGTTTGGGGAAGACGATAACAGAAGATTGAAAGAATCAGCTGGAGCCCACTGAACCGTGAGAATTCTGAGCTAGACAGAAAGCACTGACAGACACTGACAGACACTGACAGACACTGACAGACACTGGCAGACACTGACAGACACTGACAGACACTGGCAGACACTGGCAGACACTGACAGACACTGACAGACACTGAAAGACACTGACAGACACTGACAGACATTGACAGACACTGACAGACACTGACAGACATTGACAGACACTGACAGACACTGACAGACACTGACAGACACTGACAGACACTGACAGACACTGACAGACATTGAAAGACACTTATAGACACTGACAGACACTGATAGACACTGACATACACTGACAGACACTGTAATCAACTGACAGACGACACTGGCAGACAGACACTGACACAATGACAAACTAGATGAGGTTAGATGGGGCTAGATGGGGCTAGATGGGGCTAGATGGGGCTAAATGGGGATAGATGGGGCTAGATGGGGCTAAATGGGGATAGATGGGGCTAGATGGGGTTAGATGGGGCTAGATGGGGCTAGATGGTGATAAATGGGGTTGATGGGGCTAGATGGGGATAAATGGGGCTAGATAGAGATAGATGGGGCTAGATGGTGCTAGATGAGGCTAGATGGGGCTAGATGGGGCTAGATGGGGCTAGATGGTGCTAAATGGGGATAAATGGGGCTAGATGGAGATAGATGGGGCTAGATGGTGCTAGATGAGGCTAGATGGGGCTAGATGGGGTTAGATGGTGATAAATAGGGTTGATGGGGCTAAATGGGGATAAATGGGGCTAGATGGAGATAGATGGGGCTAGATGGTGCTAGATGAGGCTACATGGGGCTAGATGGGGCTAGATGGTGCTAAATGGGGATAAATGGGGCTAGATGGAGATAGATGGGGCTAGATGGGGCTAGATGGGGTGAGATGGGGCTAGATGGGGCTAGATGGGGTTAGATGGTGATAAATGGGGTTGATGGGGCTAGATGGGGCTAGATGGTGATAAATGGGGTTGATGGGGCTAGATGGGGTTAGATGGTGATAAATGGGGTTGATGGGGCTAGATGGGGTTAGATGGTGATAAATAGGGTTGATGGGGCTAGATGGGGCTAGATGGTGATAAATGGGGTTGATGGGGCTAGATGGGGCTAGATGGGGCTAGATGGTGATAAATGGGGTTGATGGGGCTAGATGGGGTTAGATGGTGATAAATGGGGTTGATGGGGCTAGATGGGGTTAGATGGTGATAAATGGGGTTGATGGGGCTAGATGGGGCTAGATGGTGATAAATGGGGTTGATGGGGCTAGATGGGGCTAGATGGGGCTAGATGGTGATAAATGGGGTTGATGGGGCTAGATGGGGTTAGATGGTGATAAATGGGGTTGATGGGGCTAGATGGGGCTAGATGGTGATAAATGGGGTTGATGGGGCTAGATGGGGCTAGATGGGGCTAGATGGTGATAAATGGGGTTGATGGGGCTAGATGGGGTTAGATGGTGATAAATGGGGTTGATGGGGCTAGATGGGGCTAGATGGTGATAAATGGGGTTGATGGGGCTAGATGGGGTTAGATGGTGATAAATGGGGTTGATGGGGCTAGATGGGGCTAGATGGTGATAAATGGGGTTGATGGGGCTAGATGGGGCTAGATGGTGATAAATGGGGTTGATGGGGCTAGATGGGGCTAGATGGGGCTAGATGGTGATAAATAGGGTTGATGGGGCTAGATGGGGCTAGATGGTGATAAATGGGGTTGATGGGGCTAGATGGGGCTAGATGGTGATAAATGGGGTTGATGGGGCTAGATGGGGCTAGATGGTGATAAATGGGGTTGATGGGGCTAGATGGGGCTAGATGGTGATAAATGGGGTTGATGGGGCTAGATGGGGCTAGATGGTGATAAATGGGGTTGATGGGGCTAGATGGGGTTAGATGGTGATAAATGGGGTTGATGGGGCTAGATGGGGCTAGATGGTGATAAATGGGGTTGATGGGGCTAGATGGGGTTAGATGGTGATAAATGGGGTTGATGGGGCTAGATGGGGCTAGATGGTGATAAATGGGGTTGATGGGGCTAGATGGGGCTAGATGGTGATAAATGGGGTTGATGGGGCTAGATGGGGTTAGATGGTGATAAATGGGGTTGATGGGGCTAGATGGGGCTAGATGGTGATAAATGGGGTTGATGGGGCTAGATGGGGCTAGATGGTGATAAATGGGGTTGATGGGGCTAGATGGGGTTAGATGATCGAGGCTGAAAAAATCAATCTAGCAATAAAACAGACAATTTATGTAAAATATTAATAGATGATAATTTACTCTGTGTTTCCAATAAAGACCTATAGAAGCATTTTTCGTGAGAAGCTAATTTGTAAACAGTTTCTTAGAAACGAAATGTTTCGTCCTTCTGCTACTCCAAGTCGTCCCTTCGTTAATAATTGAGCTCCAATGCAAGAACACTTCTTTCACACTTGTTAACCTAGACGGCAGCGGCTCCTGATCTCAATACAACATGCTAGGTGGTGCTCAAGGCATCTATTCAGATTGCTCCAGCTATCTAATCTAGAAACCTTATTTGTCCATGAAGTTGCCGCTAGCGTGTGCAGCTTGTGAGAAATCTGCTTTGCTACTCAGGACTCTGCCTCTATCGGGCAGAATCAACTCGAGTACATGCGCAGGGCCTGAAACAGCAGGAAAGAAGAGGTAAAAAGCGGTCTGATAAATCAAACCTATTTCACAAGAGCCGGAAACTCTGAGAAGCAACAGAGAATAATAGCGCTTCTGTTTTGATATCGGCACTGAGAAAGAACTCAAGAAGTACAAAGAAAAACTATCAGGAAAATTGCAGTAGGCAAGATTTCCGTTGCTTCACACAAGTGCACACAATTCTCCAGTGTCACCTTTGGCCTCTAAAGCAGAGTTCTGCCCCCCCCCCCACCGGGGTGGCGGTCATTCAGGTTACTGAAGTCTTATCGAGTTCCCCACAGCAGTTTATCAGCACCCCGTGTGAGCTGAGTAGCTGGCCGCTCAGTCCTCACCCACACGCCGTGCCCTCGGTAAAACCCGCAGCGCCACAGGCTGTTTGCACAAGCTGAGACCCGCCGCCTGCTCTGCTCCCGCTTGCCTTGTCTTCAGTTCTGTCAAAGTCAAGTGTTGAGAAGCCCCGAAAGACATGCGGCTGATCCCGTTGCTAAGCCTGTCGCTAATCCTTGCAATCGGAGGCGCTCGGGCCAGCTGGCCAGCCAATCACATCAACAGCCTGTCCGACATCCGCTGCCGCCAATGGTGCACCTTCCGGTTTCACTCGGGCTCGCGTCGCGTGTTTGTCGGTCCCGACGCCGAGCTGCGGCCGTTTCTTGTCAGCAACTATGTCAAGCGAATGCAGGACAGGCATCGGGCCGAGCTGACAGCCGAGATGAGCGACAACATGCGCCGGTTCCGCGAGTACTACTCGAGCCAGCGGGCGGGTGGCACGCTCCGCGAGTCCGGTGACAGCACCCTGGGCTGGTTCAACCTGTACCACGATTACCTGCACTGTCTGCGGGACTGCTTCGACTGAGCGGTGTGGCTGCGCACCCTAACCTGCTGGGGACCGGCAGCGAGGCAGAGAAAATCTCAAATGCAACGTTAGATAGATAGATAGATAGATAGATAGATAGATAGATAGATAGATAGATAGATAGATAGATAGATAGATAGATAGATAGATAGATAGATAGATAGATAGATAGATAGATAGATAGATAGATAGATAGATAGATAGATAGATAGATAGATAGATAGATAGATAGATAGATAGATAGATAGATAGATAGATAGATAGATAGATAGATAGATAGATAGATAGATAGATAGATAGATAGATAGATAGATAGATAGATAGATAGATAGATAGATAGATAGATAGATAGATAGATAGATAGATAGATAGATAGATAGATAGATAGATAGATAGATAGATAGATAGATAGATAGATAGATAGCTGCTTGACTTGTACTGGCGGTTGGCTAAAAAAACCAACAGCCATGTACTTTCCGCAAAATCCAGTCAGACATTTTCCCCAACTCGCTGCCATTCCCACAGAGGCTCAGAGGTCCATGGACAAAGCCAGAGTCACACGCGCATGTATTCAAGTACATAGCAGTCTAAAGAATTGCGTGAATTATGAAGAGTCGCCCAGAAAATTCTTTGTTCTTTTACTGCATTGATTGGGGCAAAGTGTCTGGCCATCACAGAGGGAACACTACTAAGGGATTCCGTAAGGCGCGATTTTGGAGGTGGGGTGGGTGTCAACCCTCCTCGCCTCTCATTGGCTGGCGCCCCGATCACTAGGTGATCGATACCCGTATCGATATCGGCGACTCGAACCCGCGACCCTCCCCAGCCGCAGGCGCACCTACCGATATTAGATCCCAATAAATCAATCAGATCCCAAATCAATCAGATCCCAAATCAATCAGATCCCAAGCGCACCCTCCCGAGCCGCAGGCGCCCATGCAGCAGGCGCCCATGCCGCAGGCACCCCGAGTGTACACTCTCCCGATATGTGTGTACACCGATATGTAGTCATCGATACGGGCCTCTTCCCCTCTCTCACCTACATCTCAACTAGCGAAATCGAACCCAGGTCGCGCCCATACTAGGACACTACACGGTTGTGGGGTATAGGGAGCGAGAAGTTTCAACCCTAACGCTGACGCAGCCCTGTACAGTGAGAGTGTACGGGCAGAGAGGGGTGGGGCGGACAGAGAACCAGCCACTAGGTTGTTATACTGTTGAAGCATAGGGAGCGAGAAGTTTTAACCCCGATGCTGACGCAGCCCTGTACACTGAGCGTGTACGGGCAGAGGGTGGGTGGAAAGAGATGTGAATAACACAGCCTGCTGCAGGAGCCGGATAGAGAGGCGCATGCTAGGACAGAGAGGTAGTGTGAGTCACACACACCCCACAGAGAAAGCCATACAGAGGATAGAGAGCTCCCTCCCCAGTTGCAGGGGACAGAGAGGCAGGCAGGGTATGCAGGGGCATGCGAACCGTCAAGGGGCCACGCGAGGATAGAGTGGAGGAGCAGAGATGTGTTTGGACAGAGAGCCAGCCACGTGTGCGTAGTGTGAGGGAACAGAAACATATGGAGCAGGAGGGAGATAGGAAGCAAACGCGCAGGGTAAGGGAGCCATGCAGCAGGGAGCAGTGTACAGTGAGACACGGGCAGGGGTGGAGCCGTGCGTGGACAGAGCTGAACGGCACGGTCAGCTGCAGGAATAAGATGATAGAGAGGCGCGGAGGGGACAGAGAGCAGTGTGCAGGGTAGGCAGCCACGCAGGCTGGGGAACAGAGAGGCGCGTGTCAGCCAGTTACAGCCCGGGACAGAGAAGTATGAAGGGGGCCTGGGACAGAGAAGTATGAAGGGGGGCCTGGGACAGAGTTGCGAGCAAGGCACAGAGAGAGGTAGGGTCCGGTAGCTATGTATAGGCAGGGACCCACGCGAGGGCAGGACAGGGCATGCAAGGCATGCAAATTACATGCAAGGGCAGTGAGGTGTGCGCGGAGGGAGACAGAGAGCAGTGTGTAGGGGTAGGTAACAGCAAACTTTAGTAGAGGCGCGTGCGGGGACGGAGAAACCAGTCTGAGCGTACAGAGACGTTACAGAGAGGTACACAAACAGAGACCAAAGCGGGCAGAGCACGTGTAGGGACAGAGACGTGAGGGAGAATAGACCAAAACACGCTATGTATTTTCAAAAGTTGGTTTTAGTGCAGCATATTTAATAGCGGGTAGTATAATAGTATGTACATAGTAGGTATAATGGTAGTAATAATAGTAAGTATATTAGCCCAAAAGGTAGGCTAAAACAGGCTAAACTGTGTGTACGCATCCTCATCACCCCACAAGCCCCCTCTCCCGCCAGACTCACTCTTCCATACCCTCCTGTATTGCTGTATGAAGGAAAATATAGTGTAAAAATACAGATCTTAACCGTCAGACCGCTGAAATCAGGGCACACTAGAGGGGTTTCGGGGTCTGCATGCTCTATGTAAGCTGTTTCAATTATGTTTTGAAAAAACTAGGGGCTTAAATACAACGTTTTATTCAAAAAGTAGGTTATTTTAATGAAATAGCTGACACAATCATTGTCGAGAGTAGAAATTTTTATAAGAAACCAGGCATTTTAGCAAAAATAAACCTTCAAACCACATAAAATTGAATAAAAAGCAGACATTTTCAATTATAAACCGCAAGTATTTTAATAGAAAAGTAAGCAAACAAGGCACAAAACCAGCAAATTTTACCTTTTTATTTTAATGTTACTGATAAGGTAGAGAGTAGAAACTTGTGAGCTGTACGGAGTTAGAAAGTATTAACCATTATGTATCGTATGAATTATTAGTTCAGTACCAGCCATTGGTCAAGCGAGCATTTATGAAGTTATTACGAGTGATGAAGGGATAGAGAGCTATATACAGGAAGACAGTATCCTTCTAAACCACCACGAACAGATTGCTAATAGAGATAAGCTTTGTCTGTGTGCAGTATGAGTAAGCGAAGGCGGGGCAAATACTTTTCCACATGCCGGACAGAACAGTATTGTGCTAGGATTTCTCTCGAAATCACGGTACGTTACTAGTTTTTATCACACCATCCAGATGCGTCAACTAGTCAGCAGTAGTCATTTATATGTTATTAGAACTTACAAACCCAGGTCAAGTAAATATTACAAAGAGTATATTACGTACACACGCCAACTCCGAATACCAAGCCATACTAGTCTACTTGCAGTGCTCCTGGAGGGAAGGGACGGCGGGGTGTACACCCGGCAGGGTGGGCGTCCAGCGAGTGTACATCTGACAGGATGGGTGTTCAGCAAGTATACATCTGACAGGGTGGGCGTTCAGCAAGTGTACCTTCAGCGTCGAGTAGGTGTACACCCGTCAGTGGGGAACTCCACCCCTCCCACCAATGTCGTGTGCATGCGGTTAGTCAGTATAGTGGTGGGGTAGACGGTGCAGGAAGGAAACCCAGATGCTGACGCTGCCCTGTACAGCGAGCAACCAGCCCCCTGTAGCAGGAGGGGGACAGAGAGTGCGTGGAGGCAGTAGGAGATAGAGGACGCTACCCGGCATGTCGCAGCACGCGGCGCGGGACAGAGGCAGTGTGTAAGTCACCCCCGCGGAGAGAGCTCCCCTGGCAGGAGGCGCGGGACAGAGAGGCGGTGAATCACACCCCACGGAGAGAGCCGTACAACGAGCTTCCCCACCCGAGTCCGGTAAATATTACAGAGTATTACGTGCACACACCAGCCCTGAATACCAAGCCATACTAGTCTATCTGCAGTGCTCCCAGAGGGAAGGGATGGTCAGGAGTTACACACCAAGAATGCATTCATACAAAGAGTACACAACTCGAGCCCAGACACCAAGTCACAGTCTACTTACAGTAGAGATGGTAGATTAATAGCAAGATTATATTACAATTAGACCTCTCTAGCACATGAGGAGTGAAATTCAATAATAATTGAATTCAATAATAATACAACATTTAGACGTAGTAATTTAATTACAAAATACCACTAACACTGAGCCAACGAATTGTAGGTTACAAAGGAGTTGCCACTCATATGGAAAGCCAGTATAATGCAGGTGTGTATTATTAAAACATAGACAAAAACGATGCAGACGTATATACACACTATTGATTTTGTACATGTACATTTCGGCATATTACCACACATCGCGGGCACATATTATATATCGGGGGATAGGTTAAAATACACACATCGTAGATGTAGAAGCAGACACAATGCAGGAAAATTATGATACGAGTGTACATATTAGTGCGTAAAAGTATCATATTATGACACCCTGTAGCACATATTGACATAATGCAGGGGAAAATATTGACAGAAATAGTACACAATTGTAGAGGTAACAACCAGCCAACTAGTAAGGGCATCCAGCACTTGTTCAGGTTTTTTTTATTTCGAGACGAGTGTCATGCCCCCGCAAGAGATCTTATCAGAAATTTGTTGAACTCCACTGCAACTCTCCCCAGAGCCTCCAAATGGGAGTTTTAACACTTGAGGGGATCCCGCTCAATGTACAGTGCGGACGGAGAGGGGTAACAGAAAGCGCTGCATCAGACCGCGGAGCTGCATTCCTCCCCGAGGTAGGCGCGTCAGCTCCCACTCCTCATTTAACCATCAAGTAAACTAAAGAAGTCAAGCAGAAAGCCTTACAATCACCCGCAACCAGCACAAGTAAGAGTACTTTCCACTAGAGAGCCATAGTGCAAGATTCGCGAGCCAAGTTGAAGAAGCACACCAAATTACACTAAAGACATATGTATTAAAAAGCATACCGGCACCTCTACAAAAACACAGTATGTACCGATTAAAGTTGCTTTTGGTGCAGTGTATTTAATAAAAAGCAGGTACCTAACACAAAAGTAGGCATCAATGCAGTGCACGGGCTAAACTGTATTTACAAACGCAGGGCAACGAACTACACACAATGTAGCGCATAGACATAATTGTACACATAAATGTACGCAATTTCCGGTATATAGGACCAAATGTACGCAAATGTACACAATGTACACAAACACACACACACTCAGGCGTATTCACAGCAAGAGCTTCCTGCCGATGGCGCCATCGCCTGCGGCGATCGGTGCTGCAGGATGCGCTGCAGGATGCGCCTGAGTGTGTGTGTGTTTGTGTGCATTGTGTACATTTGCGTACATTTGGTCCTATATACCGGAGATTGCGTACATTTATGTGTACAATTATGTCTATGCGCTACATTGTGTGTAGTTCGTTGCCCTGCGTTTGTAAATACAGTTTAGCCCGTGCACTGCATTGATGCCTACTTTTGTGTTAGGTACCTGCTTTTTATTAAATACACTGCACCAAAAGCAACTTTAATCGGTACATACTGTGTTTTTGTAGAGGTGCCGGTATGCTTTTTAATACATATGTCTTTAGTGTAATTTGGTGTGCTTCTTCAACTTGGCTCGCGAATCTTGCACTATGGCTCTCTAGTGGAAAGTACTCTTACTTGTGCTGGTTGCGGGTGATTGTAAGGCTTTCTGCTTGACTTCTTTAGTTTACTTGATGGTTAAATGAGGAGTGGGAGCTGACGCGCCTACCTCGGGGGAGGAATGCAGCTCCGCGGTCTGATGCAGCGCTTTCTGTTACCCCTCTCCGTCCGCACTGTACATTGAGCGGGATCCCCTCAAGTGTTAAAACTCCCATTTGGAGGCTCTGGGGAGAGTTGCAGTGGAGTTCAACAAATTTCTGATAAGATCTCTTGCGGGGGCATGACACTCGTCTCGAAATAAAAAAAACCTGAACAAGTGCTGGATGCCCTTACTAGTTGGCTGGTTGTTACCTCTACAATTGTGTACTATTTCTGTCAATATTTTCCCCTGCATTATGTCAATATGTGCTACAGGGTGTCATAATATGATACTTTTACGCACTAATATGTACACTCGTATCATAATTTTCCTGCATTGTGTCTGCTTCTACATCTACGATGTGTGTATTTTAACCTATCCCCGATATATAATATGTGCCCGCGATGTGTGGTAATATGCCGAAATGTACATGTACAAAATCAATAGTGTGTATATACGTCTGCATCGTTTTTGTCTATGTTTTAATAATACACACCTGCATTATACTGGCTTTCCATATGAGTGGCAACTCCTTTGTAACCTACAATTCGTTGGCTCAGTGTTAGTGGTATTTTGTAATTAAATTACTACGTCTAAATGTTGTATTATTATTGAATTCAATTATTATTGAATTTCACTCCTCATGTGCTAGAGAGGTCTAATTGTAATATAATCTTGCTATTAATCTACCATCTCTACTGTAAGTAGACTGTGACTTGGTGTCTGGGCTCGAGTTGTGTACTCTTTGTATGAATGCATTCTTGGTGTGTAACTCCTGACCATCCCTTCCCTCTGGGAGCACTGCAGTAGACTAGTATGGCTTGGTATTCAGGGCTGGTGTGTGCACGTAATACTCTGTAATATTTACCGGACTCGGGTGGGGAAGCTCGTTGTACGGCTCTCTCCGTGGGGTGTGATTCACCGCCTCTCTGTCCCGCGCCTCCTGCCAGGGGAGCTCTCTCCGCGGGGGTGACTTACACACTGCCTCTGTCCCGCGCGCGTGCTGCGACATGCCGGGTAGCGTCCTCTATCTCCTACTGCCTCCACGCACTCTCTGTCCCCCTCCTGCTACAGGGGGCTGGTTGCTCGCTGTACAGGGCAGCGTCAGCATCTGGGTTTCCTTCCTGCACCGTCTACCCCACCACTATACTGACTAACCGCATGCACACGACATTGGTGGGAGGGGTGGAGTTCCCCACTGACGGGTGTACACCTACTCGACGCTGAAGGTACACTTGCTGAACGCCCACCCTGTCAGATGTACACTTGCTGAACACCCATCCTGTCAGATGTACACTCGCTGGACGCCCACCCTGCCGGGTGTACACCCCGCCGTCCCTTCCCTCCAGGAGCACTGCAAGTAGACTAGTATGGCTTGGTATTCGGAGTTGGCGTGTGTACGTAATATACTCTTTGTAATATTTACTTGACCTGGGTTTGTAAGTTCTAATAACATATAAATGACTACTGCTGACTAGTTGACGCATCTGGATGGTGTGATAAAAACTAGTAACGTACCGTGATTTCGAGAGAAATCCTAGCACAATACTGTTCTGTCCGGCATGTGGAAAAGTATTTGCCCCGCCTTCGCTTACTCATACTGCACACAGACAAAGCTTATCTCTATTAGCAATCTGTTCGTGGTGGTTTAGAAGGATACTGTCTTCCTGTATATAGCTCTCTATCCCTTCATCACTCGTAATAACTTCATAAATGCTCGCTTGACCAATGGCTGGTACTGAACTAATAATTCATACGATACATAATGGTTAATACTTTCTAACTCCGTACAGCTCACAAGTTTCTACTCTCTACCTTATCAGTAACATTAAAATAAAAAGGTAAAATTTGCTGGTTTTGTGCCTTGTTTGCTTACTTTTCTATTAAAATACTTGCGGTTTATAATTGAAAATGTCTGCTTTTTATTCAATTTTATGTGGTTTGAAGGTTTATTTTTGCTAAAATGCCTGGTTTCTTATAAAAATTTCTACTCTCGACAATGATTGTGTCAGCTATTTCATTAAAATAACCTACTTTTTGAATAAAACGTTGTATTTAAGCCCCTAGTTTTTTCAAAACATAATTGAAACAGCTTACATAGAGCATGCAGACCCCGAAACCCCTCTAGTGTGCCCTGATTTCAGCGGTCTGACGGTTAAGATCTGTATTTTTACACTATATTTTCCTTCATACAGCAATACAGGAGGGTATGGAAGAGTGAGTCTGGCGGGAGAGGGGGCTTGTGGGGTGATGAGGATGCGTACACACAGTTTAGCCTGTTTTAGCCTACCTTTTGGGCTAATATACTTACTATTATTACTACCATTATACCTACTATGTACATACTATTATACTACCCGCTATTAAATATGCTGCACTAAAACCAACTTTTGAAAATACATAGCGTGTTTTGGTCTATTCTCCCTCACGTCTCTGTCCCTACACGTGCTCTGCCCGCTTTGGTCTCTGTTTGTGTACCTCTCTGTAACGTCTCTGTACGCTCAGACTGGTTTCTCCGTCCCCGCACGCGCCTCTACTAAAGTTTGCTGTTACCTACCCCTACACACTGCTCTCTGTCTCCCTCCGCGCACACCTCACTGCCCTTGCATGTAATTTGCATGCCTTGCATGCCCTGTCCTGCCCTCGCGTGGTCCCTGCCTATACATAGCTACCGGACCCTACCTCTCTCTGTGCCTTGCTCGCAACTCTGTCCCAGGCCCCCCTTCATACTTCTCTGTCCCAGGCCCCCTTCATACTTCTCTGTCCCGGGCTGTAACTGGCTGACACGCGCCTCTCTGTTCCCCAGCCTGCGTGGCTGCCTACCCTGCACACTGCTCTCTGTCCCCCTCCGCGCCTCTCTATCATCCTATTCCTGCAGCTGACCGTGCCGTTCAGCTCTGTCCACGCACGGCTCCACCCCTGCCCGTGTCTCACTGTACACTGCTCCCTGCTGCATGGCTCCCTTACCCTGCGCGTTTGCTTCCTATCTCCCTCCTGCTCCATATGTTTCTGTTCCCTCACACTACGCACACGTGGCTGGCTCTCTGTCCAAACACATCTCTGCTCCTCCACTCTATCCTCGCGTGGCCCCTTGACGGTTCGCATGCCCCTGCATACCCTGCCTGCCTCTCTGTCCCCTGCAACTGGGGAGGGAGCTCTCTATCCTCTGTATGGCTTTCTCTGTGGGGTGTGTGTGACTCACACTACCTCTCTGTCCTAGCATGCGCCTCTCTATCCGGCTCCTGCAGCAGGCTGTGTTATTCACATCTCTTTCCACCCACCCTCTGCCCGTACACGCTCAGTGTACAGGGCTGCGTCAGCATCGGGGTTAAAACTTCTCGCTCCCTATGCTTCAACAGTATAACAACCTAGTGGCTGGTTCTCTGTCCGCCCCACCCCTCTCTGCCCGTACACTCTCACTGTACAGGGCTGCGTCAGCGTTAGGGTTGAAACTTCTCGCTCCCTATACCCCACAACCGTGTAGTGTCCTAGTATGGGCGCGACCTGGGTTCGATTTCGCTAGTTGAGATGTAGGTGAGAGAGGGGAAGAGGCCCGTATCGATGACTACATATCGGTGTACACACATATCGGGAGAGTGTACACTCGGGGTGCCTGCGGCATGGGCGCCTGCTGCATGGGCGCCTGCGGCTCGGAGGGTGCGCTTGGGATCTGATTGATTTGGGATCTGATTGATTTGGGATCTGATTGATTTATTGGGATCTAATATCGGTAGGTGCGCCTGCGGCTGGGGAGGGTCGCGGGTTCGAGTCGCCGATATCGATACGGGTATCGATCACCTAGTGATCGGGGCGCCAGCCAATGAGAGGCGAGGAGGGTTGACACCCACCCACCTCCAAAATCGCGCCTTACGGAATCCCTTAGTAGTGGGAACTGCTGCTCCCTTAGACTGGCCCCCGCTGTGAACCCCGCCTTTCAATGCTTGTTGCAGTACAATGCTTTTTTGTTTTCCCCTTAATTTGTTTCAAGCTCAGACAATTTTCACTATACCTGCTACCGACTGATTCCTGCAGGGCAACCTGCTTGACAAGAGTCACAGACAAATGCGAATTACGGATGAAAAATCTTTTTTAAGATTAAAATTTATTGTTTTTGTGTTTGTTTCTTAAATTTCCATGAACTTTGGGGTCCAACCCCTGTAAATGAGTGTATATGCTTGACAAGGACTTTTACTAGTTTAAATCTGCCTCGGGACGCTTTTATTCAACCCTTCACGTTTCCATTGGCAACAAAAGTTTCTGGATAAAATTCCTTCTCACACGCTGATCAAACAGTGCTTGCCGTGGAGAAGCCTATCTATCTGCTGGTACGTCGGCTGATCGAAGCCCAGTCAAGCAGGACAGCAATAAGACCCTGTCACAGCCCATGCAGTCTGAATCCGGTCGATTGTTTAATCAGTTTGAACCTATATGGAACAGTTGCAGTTGTAATTGCAATTGGCAAACGTGAGAGTCATTTCTAAGAAAATCGAGTCTAACGTCCTTCTATTTCAGCAGTTGAAAGACGCAATTTTTGCTTTCATATTCCATCTTTATCGAGAATGGAAGTTTTAAATTTTTGGCACTAAATTAACAATTTCTTACCGATTGTGGACTTAAAATTTGCAAAGTATTTCGATAAAAGCTAAATTTGAAAGTTGACCAATTTAAATTTGAAAATGCATCGATTGAAGATTGGAAACTGTGAGTGTTTTTTTTTCCTGTGTTTATATGTTTCTCATCACGGATTTTTCGTCACTTTTACATCAGTTATGCGATTTGATTGCTCACTTGATGGCAGTGTGAACAAGTCCTCAGTGTTGTTATCCAATGAATGCTGTAATCATGTAGGAATTACTGAGAGGTCAAGGCTCATGGGGGTTTCTGAAATGCTGTGACTCATGTGGGTTAAAAGTTACATGCAGTTTATTCAAAAAATTTTACTCCTCTGTTTGTTGCCTCCCCAGCGGGGGGGGGCA
>NIVC01004530.1:0-43040 GCA_002269645.1 Macrostomum lignano
CCAGACGAATGCAAAAACTTGGCCTGGACCACTGCTTATCGTGTAGGACTTGACATCCTTCAACTCGGTTACAAGACCAGTAACCACTGCAATTATATGGCCCAGTGTCAGGGAGCAATTGTATTCTTCGCTTCTTGTAGGTGTTGATTGCAGACTACATTGAGATCAGTTGCAAATTTTCAAAGAAGCGACAACAAAATACGTCTTAGAAAGCTTACGTGTAAGTCGAAATATCTGGTTAAGAATACAAGCCCACAGGAATCAATCCATCCGACTAAATGCAGGCACCCCTCCCGATCCCTCTGAAATTTCATCGCTTCCCGCCTGCATCGGCATCGGGTTTGTAGGGTCTGGAAATCGCAAACTAAATGGCTAAGAGGACAGAACAAACTTCTTGTGTTCCTTTGTGTTCATGCTTATTAGGACTTTACTTTTTACACTAATATTTTATATCCGCATAAAATGTTCCTACATATTAGATCCATACGTAGCGGAATGGCGCCCGCGCCTTCCCGCTGTGTCCCTCCGGGACAGCCCTGCAGCTAAGTCAAGTAGATCCATACGAGTGTTGACAGGGGATTACCGGAGTCAGTTGCTCTGCAGCAAAGATGATGATCAATGATCGTCAAGCGGAATGTCGTTGGGTGATCACGGCGCGAAAAAGCACTTCGTTTATGTGCTAAGTTGCACAAAATTTGTAAATTTCAAAAAGATTAAATCTATGGCCGTGCAAATGCAGCAGTAGCTATATCAATTTGTTTTTAGCTCTTAGCTTTTAGCTGTATATTTCCTTGAAAGTGCATTGGAAAATATTTTTAAAAAGAGTTCGTATAAATGCCTATATACAAAAAGTGTATATTTACTAGACATTGCAGTAAAACATATAAGGTGACATGGAGGACTATTTGTTATGGGTGAATAGTGAATACCGAACAGACAAACGAAAAAAGTTAACACAGCAGATGTGGGCTTTAAAAAAGTGAATTTTAAACAGATATGATCATTGCACAGATGTGAAAAATAAAAAGATGCGAAAAAAGATTCAACAGATTTTAAAAGTAAGAATGTGAACGCCATCAGAAAACGGACTCCTGTGAGGGAATTCTGCCAATCCAGGCTTGTTGTAAAGGTTGTCCCGAAAATGAGAAAAACACTTTCGATTCCACGCCGTGACTTAGCTGATGTCGAAGAAAGTCCGCAGCCACAAGAAAAATGGACAATATTCGGATGACAAACGGCTTTCCACCAAAAAGAGGCTTTACCATGATGGCTAGAACTGTTCGTGCAGCCTGACTGGCATCGTCGCTAGCACGTCTCATCGTGCACCGGTTACGTACGAACATCAAACATCAGAACACAATTTCGCTGAGGACCAGAAATCTTGGAAAAACCTATCGCGTAATTTTGATTGCATCATACTCTATGCCCAGCTCCCCATTTCTTCGAGTTGATGTCGTTGCATGCTCTGATGGGGCAATGGAATGAGTGTTCTAATGTATGAATAGGCGGAGTTACTGATCAGGTTAAGTAAGGCCGACTGCCGAATGATAGAGTGCTATATCTGCGAGCAGTCGGTGAGCCCAGTGTTAGCTTTAACTAGCAAGAGTTTTATAGTTGGATCCGAAATCTCTAACGCTGCGCTTTCAATAGCGAATATGTTGCTTTTCGTGAAATACAAAATCTCGTTCTCAACTGAAACTCAAAGTTTTTGCATCGTACGATAATTGCATCTAGTTGCGACCAATATATCAGCGTGGGTTGAAAACCATAAGTAGGTCACGAACAGTAAGCGGCGTATGCATTTTGTAGGCGCGAATAGCAAAATTTGACGAAATAGACAATCGAACAAGCGTATCTTCGTTGGAGTCCAATAAAACAAATATAAATCCTACAGAAAAATGTAACCACTTAGGAGTGGCGCTTGAATGTTTCAGAGTCCTGTACGGAATCACACACACTATTCCACGAAGATATGATGTCGTGTCGCGCAGCTGAAACTCCTCCAATTCATCGCATCATCGCCACTTCGTACGTCAAAGACTCCAAAGAGAACACTTCTCGCCTTCACATCTCTATTTCGTTCTAAAATGTAAAAAATCGTTTCCTGGGCGCTTCGAGGAAGTCTAGATTTTATCAACCAAATACTAAAGTCTTAAGTACAAATAGGTATCCAAAGCAACCATATCTTGGTTGTGGATAAGACAAGACGAAGGAACTCCATCGAAAATAGAAGGTGGATCCTCTAGGACCTCGAATCGTCGCTTTTCACCATAGCTGTGTCCGGTGGCCAGTGTTTGGCGCAGATTCCCATGTGATCTGTCTTCCACCTATACTAAATGACTAAGATTTGTCTGTCCAGATTTAACGCTCTAGTCCTTCCTTCCTATTCATCCAACTATACTAAATCTCTAAAGTCTGTCTGTCTGTCTGTGGAATCATCATCATCATCATTCATCATCATCATCATCACAATATACTATACTTTATTTTACTATACTAAATCTCTAAGATCTGTCTGTCTGACCGGTATTCCAGTCTACAGCCTGAATGCCTGAACCGATTTTTTTCAAACTTGCTTTATTCAATTCCAAATTCTTGTGAGATTGTGTGGGTGTAATTGCATTGAAAAATTCGAATGGGAAGATGGTTAAATATTCGAAAAACGAGTTTTCCCAATGCTTTTAATGGGAGGCTAGAAAAGGTCAAAATCTTGACTAACTGAATAGCAATTCCAATTAAGATTGCGCCACAACTTTTCTCTCTTCATTGTGTAGTAGGCCTCAGTACTGGATGCAGTAAGGGAGAGGAAAATAATGCTCAGTAGCTGCGTGTGTACATTCTGACTCTGGCTGACTGGCGGACTACATAGACAATTGCTATTAATAGATTTCACTCAACATGTGCATTGGCTCTGCCTGCATACAACATGTGCACACTGAGCAGCCTATCCCTGCTATGTATTTGACTGCGGTGCCAAAGCATATATGTCTGATTTTTGCGCCCTCCGATCAGTAGGCGGAATAGCCGCAGTGTAGACATTGGGGTCGTACTATAAAGCTGTCGTAGCGTAAGTTCGAACGTACGTCGGAACTTTTACACTGCGGAGATAAGAGCTAAGAACGATCTTATCTTACGATGGCTTTATAGAACGGGTCCATTAGGACTAGGTTTAGGCTAGGCGTAAGGTCCAAGGTTCGAGTCTGCCTCCCCAGCGGTGAATTAAAATTAAATAAATTCATTCATTGGTAGCTTGTGCCTCGACTATTTTGAACATTTTTTTGAATAATAGTAATTTAAAAATATTTTTTAATTACAATAATTTATTTTTGCTACTCACACAAGCCACTAAGCAAATTTGATTTGATTTGTAAAATCCTAAGATCCCATTAATTGTTATTATCTAGGTCTATGGAAGTATTAAATTACTAAACTGCAGACGATGCTGCTAAACTGCTGAGGTATTGCT
This sequence comes from Macrostomum lignano, assembly GCA_002269645.1. Taxonomy (NCBI): domain Eukaryota; kingdom Metazoa; phylum Platyhelminthes; family Macrostomidae; genus Macrostomum; species Macrostomum lignano. Next base: position 3,467 of record NIVC01004530.1, read on the forward strand.
AAATGCTGAGTGATGCAAAAGATTGCCGATATGTATCGAAAATCGATTAGTGAGCCATACAATGCTGAGCTAATTTCTACATTATTGAAAGGATCATTGCAGTTTGCTGAGGATACTGATGCTGATACTGATTTCTGAGGTAGTTCCTCCAGACCTATGAGTGTATAGCTGCAAACTGCTGAGGGGATAACTATCTAAAGAGTTTTAAGTGGATAATAACGGTGAAGTATTAAGTGCAAGTTGTTGAGGCGATAACTGCGGACTGCTGAGTGAATTATTGTAGTTTGCTGATGTTAATGAAAGTTGTAGACGGCAAAGTGGATAACTGTAGGCTGCTAAGAGTACTACTGCAGTCTGTTTTGCGGGATTAAAAGGATTAAAAGGATATGGATGGGTGGGGGATTCTTTGGATATGGATGGGTGGGGGATTCTTTGGATATGAATGGGTGGGGATTCTTTCGATGGGGACTCTGTGAATGAGGGACTCTTTTAATAGGGATTCTTTTGAAGGGGATTCTTTGCATATGAGATGTTATGGATGGGCAATGCATTGGATGGGAAATTCTTCAGATAGGAGAATTCCTTGAATGGGGAATTCTTTGGATCCGGGATTCTATTAATAGGGGTTCTTTGGATGGGAGATTTTTTGATATGGATGGAGGTCGAGGATTTTTTGGATAGGGATGGATAGGGGGATTCTTCGGATCGGGGATTCTATCGATGGGGGTTCTTTGGATGGGGATTCTCTGCATGTAAGATTCTATGGATGGGCAATTCTTCAGATAGGAGAATTCCTTGAATGGGGAATTCTTCGGATCGGTGATTCTATCGATGGGAGGTTTTTTGGATGGCGGATTCTTTTCATGTGAGATTCTTTGCATCGTGGATTTTATGGGTGGTGTATTCTTTGGATGAGGGATTCTTTGTATGGGAGATTCAGTTGGGTGAAATTTTATTGCGTGGGAAAACTGTGGCTGGAGTTTGGACGGAAAGCCCCAACGGGAGTTGGAATTGGCTAGCTGAGGAAATTGATCCCTAATCTTGCTGGGGTACTTTCTATCAGGGGATGCTTGCTATCGGAAGGACGCTTGCTCTTGGGGTATGCTTGCTCGGAAGAGAATTTTAAGATGTCAAGATTTACAAGGGGAATTATTGAGATACATGTATAAAATCTTACCTTGGGGAATTAATGACATGTGAAGGCTTAAATGGGACTTGCTGAGATGCCAAGGCTTGTGGGGGAATTGCTGAGGTGTGAAGGCTTAAAAAGGAATTGCTGAGGTCTTAAGTCTCGGGGAGGGGAATCGCTAAGATGTCAAGACTTACTGGAGGAATTACTGAGATATGAAGGCTTACTGGGAGAATTACTGAGATATCAAGGCTTGGGGAGGGGAATTACTGAGATGTCAAGGCTTTGGACGGGGAGAAATTGGTAACATGTCAAGGCTTGCGCCGGAATTGCTTAGATGTCAATGCTTGGGGAAAATTTCTGAGGTGTCGAGGCTTGGGGAAATTGCTGAAATGTTAAGTCTTGGGGAATTCTATGGATTGATGATTCTTTGGATGAGGGATGCTTCTAATGGATAAATTTGGATAGGTGATTCATTGGGCAATTTCTTCGGTGGGGCATTGTTTCGATTGAGGGTTTTTTGAATGGGGGATTCTTTAGATGAATGATTCTTTAGATGGGGGTTATTTGACGGGGGTTTTTTAGATGAGAGGATTCTGGATTCTTTGGCCAATTATGCTTTTGATGGGGGATTATTTAAGGATGTGAATTATTTAGAGGGGGATTTTTTGGAGAAGTAATTTTTTGGATATGGATGGTTAAGGTGATTATTTAGATAGGAATGGATGGGGAAATTCTTTGGATAGGGATGAATAGGAGGATTCTTGGGATAGGGATGGATGGGGGATTGTTTAGATAGGGATGGATGGGCGATTCATTAAATAGGGAATTCTACAGATAGAGGATTCCTTGAATGGGCAATTCTTCGGATCGGGGATTCTGTCGATGGGGGGTTCTTTGTATGGGATTCTTTGGATGAGGGTTTTTTGCATGTGAGATTATTTGCATCAGGGACTTTATGGATTAGAGATTCTTTGGATGGGGGGGGTTCAGTTGGGTGAATTTCTTTTGCGTGGAAAAACTTTGGTAGGAGTTCTGACGGAAAGCCCCAACGGGGGTTGGAATTGGCTAGTCAAATATACTAAAAATCAAAACTATATGTATATATGTCAATTGGTGCCATGTAAAATAGCCGTCTTCTCGTCGTTTACGCGAATGCGTTGTCCGATTTTCTTCAAATTTGCACCATTCGATCACAAATTTTTGCGTCTCGGTACATGCATTTTGGCTAAGAAATTGCTCGATGCTGAAGGCATTAAATATTCGAAAAACATGCTTTTTTGCAAAGGTCAAGCAAACTTTTCGACTTGAAATGCATAAGAATGCTAAGAGAAAAAATTGACTGGTTGAATTCTGATTCTGAAATAGATTGCATCATTACTGAATTGTAACTCCGACTTGAATTGCGTCACAGTATTTAAAATGCAGTGTGGAAGCGTAGCACCAGACTTGATTTAGATTGCGTAGCACCAGACTTGATTCAGTCAACTTTAATTTAATTGAGACTGATACTGACTTGCCTGGGAAATTGATTATGTCATAACTGCTTCGTGAGTGAGTGTTGAATTATATAGGTGCTACAATTTCATTTATAAATTCGATAAGAGCTAGCCTAGATGTGAACAGACTGGACTGCCAATGTCGCGACCTGGGTTCGAATCTTAGTAGAGAAATGTTTTTTTATTGAAAGCTTTTATTAAAGGACTAATTAAAGGACTAAAGGTGTCATAGTATAGAGTATAGTATAGAGTATAGTATAGTACAGGTATAAACAATCATAGAAGCGTCATGTAAAAATCATAGAAGCGTCATGAAAAATCATAGAAGCGTCATGTAAAAAATCATAGAAGCGTCATGTAAACAATCATAGAAGTGTCATGTAAAAATCATAAAAGCGTCATGAAAAATCATAGAAGCGTCATGTAAACAATCGTAAAAGCGTCATGTAAACAATCATAGAAGCGTCATGTAAAAAATCATAGAAGCGTCATGTAAAAATCAGAAGCATCATGTAAAAATCATAGAAGCGTCATGTAAAAATCATAGAAGCGTCATGTAAAAAATCATAGAAGCGTCATGTAAAAAATCATAGAAGCGTCATGTAAACAATCATAGAAGCGTCAGGTAAAAATCATAGAAGCGTCATGTAAAAATCAATTTTCAATCAATAATTTTTGTCATTGTGATTTTTTTGTGTTTGTGATTTCAGAGCTCTACAGTCAGTAAACAGACAATAAAGTCTCTAAACAGACAATACAGCCTCTAAACAGACAATGCAGTCTCTAAAAAGACAATACAGCCTCTAAACACACAATACAGCCTTTAAACAGACAATACAGTCGTTTAACAGACAATACAGCCTCTAAACAGACAATACAGTCGTTTAACAGACAATACAGCCTCTAAACAGACAATAATACAGTCACTAATACAGCCTCTAAACAGACCATAAAATACAGTCAGTAAACAGATATAGTACAGGTATAAGCAGGTCAAACCTGTATGTATAATTGGAATTTATGAAGCAGCCCTCATTGAGAGTAGGTTGACTGCATCTTAACTGGGCTAAAAGAGTTTGTGAATGGTGTATAGGAGCTGCTCTATATACCCTGTGGTTCCAGACTCTAAAAGGAGCATTTGCAGTCAAGCTCTGTAGCAGCCTTAAGCAGAGCTGAGCGACTTAATGTTTGGTTTGAGAATGAATGTCTCTACATTTGCTTACACCGAATGCATGCAATTGAGCAGTGACGCGAGTCGGCAGGTAGTCAGGATGGCATATACATGTGCATTTTTGTACCGCTAAAGCTATACTGGCTGCTTGTCGATGGCATCATCTGCTGAAGCGACAGTCGATCCTTTTGTAATAAATTATTACATTTTTCAATATCTGTACGAAATATTAAACTTGCTCAGCGTTAGTAGTCAGAAGCAGATCATACATATATCGTTGGAATAAATACAAGTGTTTGTTTAACTTTTGTTTCAATTTTTAAACTTCAATTTGTGGTTGTTAATAGTTTAAAATTTAATTTGCCGTTTGCTTCTTTGTTAGTTATAGCAGTTAAAGATGGATAAAACAGTTTTTTGTACTGTGTATAATAATCGAAAAACTTATAAATGTTTAATAGTTCGGCGAATTCATTCATGCAGTTTCGTATTGTTCTACTTTCAAAGTAAGCCAGTATGAAATGGTAAGTGTGTATGTACGGTCATTCTTTGTCATGACATGCTATGGTGAGAATGAATTATACTTTGAATATTTCATGGCATTAGAATATTCTGTTCACAAAACTTTGTACTGGTGCGCCATTCTTTCAAAAGTCCAAAAAAATAAATAAGTCTATCGCGGATTTTAATCAAAAGTCAAAAAAGTAATATAGTTTACTAAGATATAGTTTATTTATATATATTAAAATAAATATTCATTGGAAATTCATTGGCTGCGGCTGCTGTTGCTGCGGCTGCTGTTGCTGCTGCTGCGGCTGCTGCTGCTGCTGTTGCTGCTGCTGCGGCTGCTGCTGCTGCTGTTGCTGCGGCTGCTGTTGCTGCTGCTGCGGCTGCTGCTGCTGCTGTTGCTGCGGCTGCTGATGCTGCTGCTGTTGCTGCGGCTGCTCCTGTTGCTGCGGCTGCTGCGGCTGCTGCTGCTGCTGTTGCTGCTGCTGTTGCTGCTGCAGAAGGCGGGCGGCGGCCTTCATCGCGTTGCAGCTGGCTACGCGGTGGCGGCCTCCGCAGAAGAAACAAACGACTGGCAATTAAAAGAAGGGAAATTTTTGCAAAATTTATCAGTAATAATACGAGTAGCATGAAAGTCGGTAACAGGCTACAATTAGATTAAATTTAGGACTATACTCGAATGTACTCAAAGCTGAAGATTTACAGTGTCTTAGGAAGGTACTCACTACTCTTTCCGCGTGGGCCGCTGCCGCGCTGCCAGCCGCCTCGCCTACCGCTGCCGCCTCGCCTTCTACCGCCGCCGAATATTTGTGTAATATGCATCTTATCTTTTTATTATTATGACTCTAAAAACGAATCAGACTATATAGGCACTGAAACTGAGGTGTAGGGGCGAATAAAATAGGGGTTATGGGTTGTGCGTCGTCGCTTCGCTGAGCCTTAGGGTGGTTTTCTGTACAAGTCTGAGGCTTCCTATTGGTCGGTTGTGCAAGCGAGGGTGTGCAGGTCGGGGCTTTAGAGCGGCGATTGGTCTACAAATTGTCTAGCGTACTGGTGGCCATGCAGCCTGACTTGAGGGTCGCCTGTTTTTCTTTCCCGGCTTAGAAGGTGCGAAAATGGCTGAACCAGTCAGCCGCGCCATACAAGTTTTGTTTGTACAGTGAAGTACATGCGACCGCGAACTCTTAAAGTATTGCCTACACTTGCTGAGTCAGTCGGTGAGAATTGTGTCACCATAAAACGAGATAGCAAACAAACAAAAGTATCAGGTGAGAAAAGTGAGGAGACCTTAGCTTACAGCAGAGGGTGCAGTGTGTGCTTTAATGCTGGGCACGGGAGTGATTGGGGTGGGTTGTGTGTCCAGCCAATTAGATTGTGTAATAAAAATAAAAATGAATGCAAAATTGAGTACAATGTACTGGGCTGGAGGGGAGGTGGTGTTTTTTCGTGGCTACTTTTATTTCAACATATATACTTTGTGATTTGTTGAGCCTATTTTGTTGTCTTAAAGTTAAAGCTTATCATTGCTTAGAAAAAGTTTGATTGATACTTTTTATCAGTTCCTTTTTCGACTGTTGGATAATTCTTTGTGCAAAATGGCCTCTTATTCACAGTCACCTTTGAAAAAGAAGTCGAAGAAGGATGGGATTGCAGGTCTGACAGCTGGTCAAATGCCTACGCCTGTCACTGGCCTTGTGACGAACCTGAAAGACGTTCACACGTATAATAACAACAAAGGTCAGGGCCAAGTGTTTTCGTTCATCTTGGTGGACGACTCATCTGAGATGCGAGTCAGCGTCTTCGGTAAGGACCTGCAAGCTGTCTGGGAAGTTTGCAACGATGCTGAAGCCGTTCGCATATCCGGCGGGATGGTGAAGACTGCCAAGCCAGAGTACAAGTGTACGGACAATCCACTTGAGATGACCGTTTCCGTGGATTCCAAGGGCTTCATCTAAAGAAGCAACGAAGTGCCGGTTGCTCGAGATCCAGTAATTAATTACACTAGTCAACTGCAACAGACTGGATTGGACAGGTGAGTGACTAATTGATTTAGTAGTTTTCGTCATGTATTAGTGCTCAAATATCGTGGAGTGAAAGTACATGTAATCGTGTTTTTGGGTGACAGTTAGTTTGCCTTGTGTTTGAAAATATTTATCATCGCAACACTGTACGAAGCCTGGGTTATTAGCTTCATGATGCTACTGTTAGTGTACAAATAGAAATCTAATGTGATGCTTAAGTTAGTGTGTAAATAGTTAAAAAAAGTATTGCTCCCTTTCACTATCAGAATCGTCGATGTGCTGGGAGTGATCGACGCCAGGCAACCGTCTGAAGAAGTCCGAACGCGTGCTGGGAAGAAGGTTAACGTAGCCAAAGTGACTTTGGTTGACCGAACCTTCGGCTCTGTAAGCTGCACGTTTTGGGGTTCGTCGTCAGCTCAAGTGGACAGGTGGAACATCGGCGATGTTTTGTCCATAAGAAGAGCAAAGGTGCAGGAGTATTCGGGCTCCGTCACGTTGGGATGCTCGAACTCTGACGTAAAATGCAACAGTGACGATGGTGAAGCCAGAGTCTTGGCTGACTGGTATAGGAATGCAAAGGAAGGCGATACCCGGTTTGAACCTGTGCCCGCTCCAGTGCCTACTCCAGGACTGATGAGATTGGAGACGAAAGTGTGACCACCATTCGGGAGCCTGCTGCCTTGTTTGAGTTTTATGACAAACACTCAAAGGAAATTGTGAGGGACTTCGGAAATGCCAAAAGGTGAGTGATTTTCTACAAATTTAGTTGATTATTAAATATAATAAAGTTTGTTAGGTTACAAGGTTAGACAGGTGTTCAGTTAAGCCATTTATTTTGATAATCGCAAATTGAATAGCAAAGAGAACAGTACTTATTGTGTTGCTTTTATGTATTCATGCTTAATAGGACTTTCTTGTCACACATATTCTATATCCTTATAAATTTTTTCTTCTCGCAGATTCGATACAGACGAGTGTCGACGGGTGATGACCGGAGTCAGTTTCACCGCAGTGGAGGTGTCGACAGTCAGGATGAGTCGAGCAGAATGTCGTTCGATGATCACAGCGTACAGAACAGCACTTCGTATCAGTGAGTTGCCACAGTTGGCGCGTGCCACTTTTTTGACCCGAGCGTCTGATGGCTGAGAGTGAAATCAAAGTCGCGTAGAGTCTCAATGAACTGATAGCCCTGAGAGAGTGCATTGAGTAAATCCTATTTACGAGGAATGTTTCATAAGTTCCTCCTTATACTCATAGGACATAAATATAACAGTACTTAAAGTAGACATTACACAATAAATACAGTCGTCTAACATAAAATGATGCAGTCCCTAAACAGGAAAATACAGCCTCTAAACAGAAAATGCAGTCTCTAAACAGACAATGCAGCCTCTAAATAGACAATACAGTCTCTAAACAGACAATGCAGCCTCTAAACAGAGAATGCAGCCTCTAAATAGACAATGCAGCCTCTAAACAGACAATACAGCCTCTAAACAGACAATACAGCCTCTAAACAGACAATACAGCCTCTAAACAGAGAATGCAGCCTCTAAACAGACAATACAGCCTCTAAACAGACAATACAGCCTCTAAACAGACAATACAGCCTCTAAACAGACAATACAGCCTCTAAACAGACAATACAGCCTCTAAACAGACAATACAGCCTCTAAACAGACAATGCAGCCTCTAAACAGAGAATGCAGCCTCTAAATAGACAATACAGTCTCTAAACAGACAATACAGCCTCTAAACAGAGAATGCAGCTTCTAAATAGACAATGCAGCCTCTAAACAGAGAATGCAGCCTCTAAATAGACAATACAGTCTCTAAACAGACAATACAGCCTCTAAACAGAGAATGCAGCCTCTAAATAGACAATACAGTCTCTAAACAGAGAATGCAGTCTCTAAACAGACAATACAGCCTCTAAACAGACAATGCAGCCTCTAAACAGAGAATGCAGCCTCTAAATAGACAATGCAGCCTCTAAACAGAGAATGCAGCCTCTAAATAGACAATACAGTCTCTAAACAGACAATACAGCCTCTAAACAGAGAATGCAGCTTCTAAATAGACAATGCAGCCTCTAAACAGAGAATGCAGCCTCTAAATAGACAATACAGTCTCTAAACAGACAATACAGCCTCTAAACAGAGAATGCAGCCTCTAAATAGACAATACAGTCTCTAAACAGACAATGCAGCCTCTAAACAGAGAATGCAGCCTCTAAATAGACAATACAGTCTCTAAACAGACAATACAGCCTCTAAACAGAGAATGCAGCCTCTAAATAGACAATACAGTCTCTAAACAGACAATGCAGCCTCTAAACAGAGAATGCAGCCTCTAAATAGACAATGCAGCCTCTAAACAGACAATACAGCCTCTAAACAGAGAATGCAGCCTCTAAACAGACAATACAGTCTCTAAACAGACAATACGGCCTCTAAACAGACAATACAGCCTTTAAACAGACAATTCAGTCTCTAAACAGACAATTCAGTCTCTAAACAGACAATACAGTCTCTAAACAGAGAATGCAGCCTCTAAACAGAGAATGCAGCCTCTAAATAGACAATACAGTCTCTAAACAGACAATGCAGCCTCTAAACAGAGAATGCAGCCTCTAAATAGACAATGCAGCCTCTAAACAGACAATACGGCCTCTAAACAGACAATACAGCCTTTAAACAGACAATTCAGTCTCTAAACAGACAATTCAGTCTCTAAACAGACAATACAGTCTCTAAATAGGCAATACAGTCTCTAAACAGGCAATACAGTCTCTAAATAGGCAATACAGTCTCTAAACAGACAATACAGCCTCTAAACAGACAATAAAGCCTCTAAACAGACAATACAGCCTCTAAACAGACCATAAAGTACAGTCAGTAAACAGACAATAAAGCCTCTAATACGTCAGTTTGAGGCAGGTATCTGACTTTAACTGGTTTTAAACCCCCCCCCGCGCCGGCCTGGCCTCGCTTTGGTGGGTTGGTGGGGTGCTGGTGCACTGCGTGCGTGCAGGGCTTAGCGCAGCCTCCCCCCCGCTCTGTGCTATTTAGTCACGCGTCGCGGCCGCTGAGTCGGCGTAATTTTGGCAAAATATTTTTTTCTCTTTTAAATTACAAAATCAATATATTTCGTCGCTTAAGGGGTTCGTTTTCCCTTTCTGGGCCGCGTCTGCCGGTCTTTTGTGCCACTTGCTTTTATTCTGCGTTAGTCTTTTGGGGTTTAAACAGACCATAAAATACAGCCTCTAAACAGACCATAAAATACAGTCAGTAAACAGAAATAGTACAGGTATAAGCAGGTCAAACATGTATGTATAATTGGAATTTATGAAGCAGCCCTCATTGAGAGTAGGTTGACTGCATCTTAACTGGGCTAAAAGAGTTTGTGAATGGTGTATAGGAGCTGCTCTATATACCCTGTGGTTCCAGACTCTAAAAGGAGCATTTGCAGTCAAGCTCTGTAGCAGCCTTAAGCAGAGCTGAGCGACTCAATGTTTGGTTTGAGAATGAGTGTCTCTACATTTGCTTACACCGAATGCATGCAATTGAGCAGTGACGCGAGTCGGCAGGTAGTCAGGATGGCATATACATGTAAATTTTTGTACCGCTAAAGCTATACTGGCTGCTTGTCGATGGCATCATCTGCTGAAGCGACAGTCGATCCTTTTGTAATAAATTATTACATTTTTCAATATCTGTACGAAATATTAAACTTGCTCAGCGTTAGTAGTCAGAAGCAGATCATACATATATCGTTGGAATAAATACAAGTGTTTGTTTAACTTTTGTTTCAATTTTTAAACTTCAATTTGTGGTTGTTAATAGTTTAAAATTTAATTTGCCGTTTGCTTCTTTGTTAGTTATAGCAGTTAAAGATGGATCAAACAGTTTTTTGTACTGTGTATAATAATCGAAAAACTTATAAATGTTTAATAGTTCGGCGAATTCATTCATGCAGTTTCGTATTGTTCTACTTTCAAAGTAAGCCAGTATGAAATGGTAAGTGTGTATGTACGGTCATTCTTTGTCATGACATGCTATGGTGAGAATGAATTATACTTTGAATATTTCATGGCATTAGAATATTCTGTTCACAAAACTTTGTACTGGTGCGCCATTCTTTCAAAAGTCCAAAAAAATAAATAAGTCTATCGCGGATTTTAATCAAAAGTCAAAAAAGTAATATAGTTTACTAAGATATAGTTTATTTATATATATTAAAATAAATATTCATTGGAAATTCATTGGCTGCGGCTGCTGTTGCTGCGGCTGCTGTTGCTGCTGCTGCGGCTGCTGCTGCTGCTGTTGCTGCTGCTGCGGCTGCTGCTGCTGCTGTTGCTGCGGCTGCTGTTGCTGCTGCTGCGGCTGCTGCTGCTGCTGTTGCTGCGGCTGCTGATGCTGCTGCTGTTGCTGCGGCTGCTCCTGTTGCTGCGGCTGCTGCGGCTGCTGCTGCTGCTGTTGCTGCTGCTGTTGCTGCTGCAGAAGGCGGGCGGCGGCCTTCATCGCGTTGCAGCTGGCTACGCGGTGGCGGCCTCCGCAGAAGAAACAAACGACTGGCAATTAAAAGAAGGGAAATTTTTGCAAAATTTATCAGTAATAATACGAGTAGCATGAAAGTCGGTAACAGGCTACAATTAGATTAAATTTAGGACTATACTCGAATGTACTCAAAGCTGAAGATTTACAGTGTCTTAGGAAGGTACTCACTACTCTTTCCGCGTGGGCCGCTGCCGCGCTGCCAGCCGCCTCGCCTACCGCTGCCGCCTCGCCTTCTACCGCCGCCGAATATTTGTGTAATATGCATCTTATCTTTTTATTATTATGACTCTAAAAACGAATCAGACTATATAGGCACTGAAACTGAGGTGTAGGGGCGAATAAAATAGGGGTTATGGGTTGTGCGTCGTCGCTTCGCTGAGCCTTAGGGTGGTTTTCTGTACAAGTCTGAGGCTTCCTATTGGTCGGTTGTGCAAGCGAGGGTGTGCAGGTCGGGGCTTTAGAGCGGCGATTGGTCTACAAATTGTCTAGCGTACTGGTGGCCATGCAGCCTGACTTGAGGGTCGCCTGTTTTTCTTTCCCGGCTTAGAAGGTGCGAAAATGGCTGAACCAGTCAGCCGCGCCATACAAGTTTTGTTTGTACAGTGAAGTACATGCGACCGCGAACTCTTAAAGTATTGCCTACACTTGCTGAGTCAGTCGGTGAGAATTGTGTCACCATAAAACGAGATAGCAAACAAACAAAAGTATCAGGTGAGAAAAGTGAGGAGACCTTAGCTTACAGCAGAGGGTGCAGTGTGTGCTTTAATGCTGGGCACGGGAGTGATTGGGGTGGGTTGTGTGTCCAGCCAATTAGATTGTGTAATAAAAATAAAAATGAATGCAAAATTGAGTACAATGTACTGGGCTGGAGGGGAGGTGGTGTTTTTTCGTGGCTACTTTTATTTCAACATATATACTTTGTGATTTGTTGAGCCTATTTTGTTGTCTTAAAGTTAAAGCTTATCATTGCTTAGAAAAAGTTTGATTGATACTTTTTATCAGTTCCTTTTTCGACTGTTGGATAATTCTTTGTGCAAAATGGCCTCTTATTCACAGTCACCTTTGAAAAAGAAGTCGAAGAAGGATGGGATTGCAGGTCTGACAGCTGGTCAAATGCCTACGCCTGTCACTGGCCTTGTGACGAACCTGAAAGACGTTCACACGTATAATAACAACAAAGGTCAGGGCCAAGTGTTTTCGTTCATCTTGGTGGACGACTCATCTGAGATGCGAGTCAGCGTCTTCGGTAAGGACCTGCAAGCTGTCTGGGAAGTTTGCAACGATGCTGAAGCCGTTCGCATATCCGGCGGGATGGTGAAGACTGCCAAGCCAGAGTACAAGTGTACGGACAATCCACTTGAGATGACCGTTTCCGTGGATTCCAAGGGCTTCATCTAAAGAAGCAACGAAGTGCCGGTTGCTCGAGATCCAGTAATTAATTACACTAGTCAACTGCAACAGACTGGATTGGACAGGTGAGTGACTAATTGATTTAGTAGTTTTCGTCATGTATTAGTGCTCAAATATCGTGGAGTGAAAGTACATGTAATCGTGTTTTTGGGTGACAGTTAGTTTGCCTTGTGTTTGAAAATATTTATCATCGCAACACTGTACGAAGCCTGGGTTATTAGCTTCATGATGCTACTGTTAGTGTACAAATAGAAATCTAATGTGATGCTTAAGTTAGTGTGTAAATAGTTAAAAAAAGTATTGCTCCCTTTCACTATCAGAATCGTCGATGTGCTGGGAGTGATCGACGCCAGGCAACCGTCTGAAGAAGTCCGAACGCGTGCTGGGAAGAAGGTTAACGTAGCCAAAGTGACTTTGGTTGACCGAACCTTCGGCTCTGTAAGCTGCACGTTTTGGGGTTCGTCGTCAGCTCAAGTGGACAGGTGGAACATCGGCGATGTTTTGTCCATAAGAAGAGCAAAGGTGCAGGAGTATTCGGGCTCCGTCACGTTGGGATGCTCGAACTCTGACGTAAAATGCAACAGTGACGATGGTGAAGCCAGAGTCTTGGCTGACTGGTATAGGAATGCAAAGGAAGGCGATACCCGGTTTGAACCTGTGCCCGCTCCAGTGCCTACTCCAGGACTGATGAGATTGGAGACGAAAGTGTGACCACCATTCGGGAGCCTGCTGCCTTGTTTGAGTTTTATGACAAACACTCAAAGGAAATTGTGAGGGACTTCGGAAATGCCAAAAGGTGAGTGATTTTCTACAAATTTAGTTGATTATTAAATATAATAAAGTTTGTTAGGTTACAAGGTTAGACAGGTGTTCAGTTAAGCCATTTATTTTGATAATCGCAAATTGAATAGCAAAGAGAACAGTACTTATTGTGTTGCTTTTATGTATTCATGCTTAATAGGACTTTCTTGTCACACATATTCTATATCCTTATAAATTTTTTCTTCTCGCAGATTCGATACAGACGAGTGTCGACGGGTGATGACCGGAGTCAGTTTCACCGCAGTGGAGGTGTCGACAGTCAGGATGAGTCGAGCAGAATGTCGTTCGATGATCACAGCGTACAGAACAGCACTTCGTATCAGTGAGTTGCCACAGTTGGCGCGTGCCACTTTTTTGACCCGAGCGTCTGATGGCTGAGAGTGAAATCAAAGTCGCGTAGAGTCTCAATGAACTGATAGCCCTGAAAGAGTGCATTGAGTAAATCCTATTTACGAGGAATGTTTCATAAGTTCCTCCTTATACTCATAGGACATAAATATAACAGTACTTAAAGTAGACATTACACAATAAATACAGTCGTCTAACATAAAATGATGCAGTCCCTAAACAGGAAAATACAGCCTCTAAACAGAAAATGCAGTCTCTAAACAGACAATGCAGCCTCTAAATAGACAATACAGTCTCTAAACAGACAATGCAGCCTCTAAACAGAGAATGCAGCCTCTAAATAGACAATGCAGCCTCTAAACAGACAATACAGCCTCTAAACAGACAATACAGCCTCTAAACAGACAATACAGCCTCTAAACAGAGAATGCAGCCTCTAAACAGACAATACAGCCTCTAAACAGACAATACAGCCTCTAAACAGACAATACAGCCTCTAAACAGACAATACAGCCTCTAAACAGACAATACAGCCTCTAAACAGACAATACAGCCTCTAAACAGACAATACAGCCTCTAAACAGAGAATGCAGCCTCTAAATAGACAATGCAGCCTCTAAACAGACAATACAGCCTCTAAACAGACAATACAGCCTCTAAACAGACAATACAGCCTCTAAACAGAGAATGCAGCCTCTAAATAGACAATGCAGCCTCTAAACAGAGAATGCAGCCTCTAAATAGACAATACAGTCTCTAAACAGACAATACAGCCTCTAAACAGAGAATGCAGCTTCTAAATAGACAATGCAGCCTCTAAACAGAGAATGCAGCCTCTAAATAGACAATACAGTCTCTAAACAGACAATACAGCCTCTAAACAGAGAATGCAGCCTCTAAATAGACAATACAGTCTCTAAACAGAGAATGCAGTCTCTAAACAGACAATACAGCCTCTAAACACACAATACAGCCTTTAAACAGACAATACAGTCGTTTAACAGACAATACAGCCTCTAAACAGACAATACAGTCGTTTAACAGACAATACAGCCTCTAAACAGACAATAATACAGTCACTAATACAGCCTCTAAACAGACCATAAAATACAGTCAGTAAACAGATATAGTACAGGTATAAGCAGGTCAAACCTGTATGTATAATTGGAATTTATGAAGCAGCCCTCATTGAGAGTAGGTTGACTGCATCTTAACTGGGCTAAAAGAGTTTGTGAATGGTGTATAGGAGCTGCTCTATATACCCTGTGGTTCCAGACTCTAAAAGGAGCATTTGCAGTCAAGCTCTGTAGCAGCCTTAAGCAGAGCTGAGCGACTTAATGTTTGGTTTGAGAATGAATGTCTCTACATTTGCTTACACCGAATGCATGCAATTGAGCAGTGACGCGAGTCGGCAGGTAGTCAGGATGGCATATACATGTGCATTTTTGTACCGCTAAAGCTATACTGGCTGCTTGTCGATGGCATCATCTGCTGAAGCGACAGTCGATCCTTTTGTAATAAATTATTACATTTTTCAATATCTGTACGAAATATTAAACTTGCTCAGCGTTAGTAGTCAGAAGCAGATCATACATATATCGTTGGAATAAATACAAGTGTTTGTTTAACTTTTGTTTCAATTTTTAAACTTCAATTTGTGGTTGTTAATAGTTTAAAATTTAATTTGCCGTTTGCTTCTTTGTTAGTTATAGCAGTTAAAGATGGATAAAACAGTTTTTTGTACTGTGTATAATAATCGAAAAACTTATAAATGTTTAATAGTTCGGCGAATTCATTCATGCAGTTTCGTATTGTTCTACTTTCAAAGTAAGCCAGTATGAAATGGTAAGTGTGTATGTACGGTCATTCTTTGTCATGACATGCTATGGTGAGAATGAATTATACTTTGAATATTTCATGGCATTAGAATATTCTGTTCACAAAACTTTGTACTGGTGCGCCATTCTTTCAAAAGTCCAAAAAAATAAATAAGTCTATCGCGGATTTTAATCAAAAGTCAAAAAAGTAATATAGTTTACTAAGATATAGTTTATTTATATATATTAAAATAAATATTCATTGGAAATTCATTGGCTGCGGCTGCTGTTGCTGCGGCTGCTGTTGCTGCTGCTGCGGCTGCTGCTGCTGCTGTTGCTGCTGCTGCGGCTGCTGCTGCTGCTGTTGCTGCGGCTGCTGTTGCTGCTGCTGCGGCTGCTGCTGCTGCTGTTGCTGCGGCTGCTGATGCTGCTGCTGTTGCTGCGGCTGCTCCTGTTGCTGCGGCTGCTGCGGCTGCTGCTGCTGCTGTTGCTGCTGCTGTTGCTGCTGCAGAAGGCGGGCGGCGGCCTTCATCGCGTTGCAGCTGGCTACGCGGTGGCGGCCTCCGCAGAAGAAACAAACGACTGGCAATTAAAAGAAGGGAAATTTTTGCAAAATTTATCAGTAATAATACGAGTAGCATGAAAGTCGGTAACAGGCTACAATTAGATTAAATTTAGGACTATACTCGAATGTACTCAAAGCTGAAGATTTACAGTGTCTTAGGAAGGTACTCACTACTCTTTCCGCGTGGGCCGCTGCCGCGCTGCCAGCCGCCTCGCCTACCGCTGCCGCCTCGCCTTCTACCGCCGCCGAATATTTGTGTAATATGCATCTTATCTTTTTATTATTATGACTCTAAAAACGAATCAGACTATATAGGCACTGAAACTGAGGTGTAGGGCGAATAAAATAGGGGTTATGGGTTGTGCGTCGTCGCTTCGCTGAGCCTTAGGGTGGTTTTCTGTACAAGTCTGAGGCTTCCTATTGGTCGGTTGTGCAAGCGAGGGTGTGCAGGTCGGGGCTTTAGAGCGGCGATTGGTCTACAAATTGTCTAGCGTACTGGTGGCCATGCAGCCTGACTTGAGGGTCGCCTGTTTTTCTTTCCCGGCTTAGAAGGTGCGAAAATGGCTGAACCAGTCAGCCGCGCCATACAAGTTTTGTTTGTACAGTGAAGTACATGCGACCGCGAACTCTTAAAGTATTGCCTACACTTGCTGAGTCAGTCGGTGAGAATTGTGTCACCATAAAACGAGATAGCAAACAAACAAAAGTATCAGGTGAGAAAAGTGAGGAGACCTTAGCTTACAGCAGAGGGTGCAGTGTGTGCTTTAATGCTGGGCACGGGAGTGATTGGGGTGGGTTGTGTGTCCAGCCAATTAGATTGTGTAATAAAAATAAAAATGAATGCAAAATTGAGTACAATGTACTGGGCTGGAGGGGAGGTGGTGTTTTTTCGTGGCTACTTTTATTTCAACATATATACTTTGTGATTTGTTGAGCCTATTTTGTTGTCTTAAAGTTAAAGCTTATCATTGCTTAGAAAAAGTTTGATTGATACTTTTTATCAGTTCCTTTTTCGACTGTTGGATAATTCTTTGTGCAAAATGGCCTCTTATTCACAGTCACCTTTGAAAAAGAAGTCGAAGAAGGATGGGATTGCAGGTCTGACAGCTGGTCAAATGCCTACGCCTGTCACTGGCCTTGTGACGAACCTGAAAGACGTTCACACGTATAATAACAACAAAGGTCAGGGCCAAGTGTTTTCGTTCATCTTGGTGGACGACTCATCTGAGATGCGAGTCAGCGTCTTCGGTAAGGACCTGCAAGCTGTCTGGGAAGTTTGCAACGATGCTGAAGCCGTTCGCATATCCGGCGGGATGGTGAAGACTGCCAAGCCAGAGTACAAGTGTACGGACAATCCACTTGAGATGACCGTTTCCGTGGATTCCAAGGGCTTCATCTAAAGAAGCAACGAAGTGCCGGTTGCTCGAGATCCAGTAATTAATTACACTAGTCAACTGCAACAGACTGGATTGGACAGGTGAGTGACTAATTGATTTAGTAGTTTTCGTCATGTATTAGTGCTCAAATATCGTGGAGTGAAAGTACATGTAATCGTGTTTTTGGGTGACAGTTAGTTTGCCTTGTGTTTGAAAATATTTATCATCGCAACACTGTACGAAGCCTGGGTTATTAGCTTCATGATGCTACTGTTAGTGTACAAATAGAAATCTAATGTGATGCTTAAGTTAGTGTGTAAATAGTTAAAAAAAGTATTGCTCCCTTTCACTATCAGAATCGTCGATGTGCTGGGAGTGATCGACGCCAGGCAACCGTCTGAAGAAGTCCGAACGCGTGCTGGGAAGAAGGTTAACGTAGCCAAAGTGACTTTGGTTGACCGAACCTTCGGCTCTGTAAGCTGCACGTTTTGGGGTTCGTCGTCAGCTCAAGTGGACAGGTGGAACATCGGCGATGTTTTGTCCATAAGAAGAGCAAAGGTGCAGGAGTATTCGGGCTCCGTCACGTTGGGATGCTCGAACTCTGACGTAAAATGCAACAGTGACGATGGTGAAGCCAGAGTCTTGGCTGACTGGTATAGGAATGCAAAGGAAGGCGATACCCGGTTTGAACCTGTGCCCGCTCCAGTGCCTACTCCAGGACTGATGAGATTGGAGACGAAAGTGTGACCACCATTCGGGAGCCTGCTGCCTTGTTTGAGTTTTATGACAAACACTCAAAGGAAATTGTGAGGGACTTCGGAAATGCCAAAAGGTGAGTGATTTTCTACAAATTTAGTTGATTATTAAATATAATAAAGTTTGTTAGGTTACAAGGTTAGACAGGTGTTCAGTTAAGCCATTTATTTTGATAATCGCAAATTGAATAGCAAAGAGAACAGTACTTATTGTGTTGCTTTTATGTATTCATGCTTAATAGGACTTTCTTGTCACACATATTCTATATCCTTATAAATTTTTTCTTCTCGCAGATTCGATACAGACGAGTGTCGACGGGTGATGACCGGAGTCAGTTTCACCGCAGTGGAGGTGTCGACAGTCAGGATGAGTCGAGCAGAATGTCGTTCGATGATCACAGCGTACAGAACAGCACTTCGTATCAGTGAGTTGCCACAGTTGGCGCGTGCCACTTTTTTGACCCGAGCGTCTGATGGCTGAGAGTGAAATCAAAGTCGCGTAGAGTCTCAATGAACTGATAGCCCTGAGAGAGTGCATTGAGTAAATCCTATTTACGAGGAATGTTTCATAAGTTCCTCCTTATACTCATAGGACATAAATATAACAGTACTTAAAGTAGACATTACACAATAAATACAGTCGTCTAACATAAAATGATGCAGTCCCTAAACAGGAAAATACAGCCTCTAAACAGAAAATGCAGTCTCTAAACAGACAATGCAGCCTCTAAATAGACAATGCAGCCTCTAAACAGAGAATGCAGCCTCTAAATAGACAATGCAGCCTCTAAACAGAGAATGCAGCCTCTAAATAGACAATACAGCCTCTAAACAGACAATGCAGCCTCTAAACAGACAATGCAGCCTCTAAACAGAGAATGCAGCCTCTAAATAGACAATGCAGCCTCTAAACAGAGAATGCAGCCTCTAAATAGACAATACAGCCTCTAAACAGACAATACAGCCTCTAAACAGACAATACAGCCTCTAAACAGAGAATGCAGCCTCTAAACAGACAATACAGCCTCTAAATAGACAATGCAGCCTCTAAATAGACAATGCAGCCTCTAAACAGACAATACAGCCTCTAAATAGACAATGCAGCCTCTAAACAGAGAATGCAGCCTCTAAATAGACAATGCAGCCTCTAAACAGAGAATGCAGTTTCTAAATAGACAATACAGTCTCTAAACAGACAATACAGCCTCTAAACAGAGAATGCAGCCTCTAAATAGACAATACAGTCTCTAAACAGACAATACAGCCTCTAAACAGAGAATGCAGCTTCTAAATAGACAATGCAGCCTCTAAACAGAGAATGCAGCCTCTAAATAGACAATACAGTCTCTAAACAGACAATACAGCCTCTAAACAGAGAATGCAGCCTCTAAATAGACAATACAGTCTCTAAACAGACAATACAGCCTCTAAACAGAGAATGCAGCTTCTAAACAGACAATGCAGCCTCTAAACAGAGAATGCAGCCTCTAAATAGACAATACAGTCTCTAAACAGACAATACAGCCTCTAAACAGAGAATGCAGCCTCTAAATAGACAATACAGTCTCTAAACAGACAATGCAGCCTCTAAACAGAGAATGCAGCCTCTAAATAGACAATGCAGCCTCTAAACAGACAATACGGCCTCTAAACAGACAATACAGCCTTTAAACAGACAATTCAGTCTCTAAACAGACAATTCAGTCTCTAAACAGACAATACAGTCTCTAAATAGGCAATACAGTCTCTAAACAGGCAATACAGTCTCTAAATAGGCAATACAGTCTCTAAACAGACAATACAGCCTCTAAACAGACAATAAAGCCTCTAAACAGACAATACAGCCTCTAAACAGACCATAAAGTACAGTCAGTAAACAGACAATAAAGCCTCTAATACGTCAGTTTGAGGCAGGTATCTGACTTTAACTGGTTTTAAACCCCCCCCCGCGCCGGCCTGGCCTCGCTTTGGTGGGTTGGTGGGGTGCTGGTGCTCTGCGTGCGTGCAGGGCTTAGGGCAGCCTCCCCCCGCTCTGTGCTATTTAGTCACGCGTCGCGGCCGCTGAGTCGGCGTAATTTTGGCAAAATATTTTTTTCTCTTTTAAATTACAAAATCAATATATTTCGTCGCTTAAGGGGTTCGTTTTCCCTTTCTGGGCCGCGTCTGCCGGTCTTTTGTGCCACTTGCTTTTATTCTGCGTTAGTCTTTTGGGGTTTAAACAGACCATAAAATACAGCCTCTAAACAGACCATAAAATACAGTCAGTAAACAGAAATAGTACAGGTATAAGCAGGTCAAACATGTATGTATAATTGGAATTTATGAAGCAGCCCTCATTGAGAGTAGGTTGACTGCATCTTAACTGGGCTAAAAGAGTTTGTGAATGGTGTATAGGAGCTGCTCTATATACCCTGTGGTTCCAGACTCTAAAAGGAGCATTTGCAGTCAAGCTCTGTAGCAGCCTTAAGCAGAACTGAGCGACTCAATGTTTGGTTTGAGAATGAGTGTCTCTACATTTGCTTACACCGAATGCATGCAATTGAGCAGTGACGCGAGTCGGCAGGTAGTCAGGATGGCATATACATGTAAATTTTTGTACCGCTAAAGCTATACTGGCTGCTTGTCGATGGCATCATCTGCTGAAGCGACAGTCGATCCTTTTGTTAATAAATTATTACATTATTGCAAATTTTCACTTGCTACGCTCGTATTAGCAGCAGAAGATCATATCATATCATTTGAATAAATACATGGGTTGGTTTAAATATTGTTTTAACTGCTGAACGTCAATTTTCGGTTGTTTAAAATTTAATTAAAAGCACATTGTTTTTGTTGCCGTTTGCTTCTTTGTTAGTTATAGCAGTTAAAAATGGATAAAACAGTTTTTTGTACTGTGTATAATAATCGTAAAACTTACAGAAATGTTTAATAGTTCGGCGAATTCATTCATGCAGTTTCGTATTGTTCTACTTTCAAAGTAAGCAAGTATGAAATGGTAAGTGTATATGCAACGGTCATTCTTTTTAATGACATGCTATGGCGAAAATTTGTACTTCGAATATTTCATGGCATTAGAATATTCTGTTCACAAAACTTTGTACTGGTGCGGTTCACAAACTTATGCAGATGCCAGGCCATAGGTTTGGTTTTAAGGTTAGGCTTGTATAGGGTTAGTGTTCAGATTGGCGTTAGAGCTAGGGTTAGGGTTAGGGTTTGTTTATGACTTAGTTCATGTAGCTTATTTATTAATTAAAAATGTATTCCATTCTTTTTTCGTTCTGTATGCAAGTATGAAATGGTACGTGTATATGTAGGGTCCTTCTTTGTAATGACATCCTATGGCGGAAATGAATTTTACTCCAAATATTTCACGTCATTAGAACATTCTGTTATCAAAACTTTTCACTGGTGCGTCATCGTTTCAAAAGTTCGAAAAATTAAATAAGTCTATCACGGATTTTAATCAAAAGTCAAAAAACGTTCAGTAAATTGTTACTATTGTATTATTAAAATTTTTAGTCAATTTTCATTCTGCGTGGCGATGGCTGCTGCGGCTGCTGTTGCTGCGGCTGCTGTTGCTGCGGCTGCTGTTGCTGTGGCTGCTGTTGCTGCGGCTGCTGTTGCTGCGGCTGCTGTTGCTGCGGCTGCTGTTGCTGCGGCTGCTGTTGCTGCGGCTGCTGTTGCTGCGGCTGCTGTTGCTGCGGCTGCTGTTGCTGCGGCTGCTGTTGCTGCGGCTGCTGTTGCTGCGGCTGCTGTTGCTGCGGCTGCTGTTGCTGCGGCTGCTGTTGCTGCGGCTGCTGTTGCTGTGGCTGCTGTTGCTGCGGCTGCTGTTGCTGCGGCTGCTGTTGCTGCGGCTGCTGTTGCTGCGGCTGCTGTTGCTGTGGCTGCTGTTGCTGCGGCTGCTGTTGCTGCGGCTGCTGTTGCTGCGGCTGCTGTTGCTGCGGCTGCTGTTGCTGCGGCTGCTGTTGCTGCGGCTGCTGTTGCTGCGGCTGCTGTTGCTGCGGCTGCTGTTGCTGTGGCTGCTGTTGCTGCGGCTGCTGTTGCTGCGGCTGCTGTTGCTGCGGCTGCTGTTGCTGCGGCTGCTGTTGCTGTGGCTGCTGTTGCTGTGGCTGCTGTTGCTGCGGCTGCTGTTGCTGCGGCTGCTGTTGCTGCGGCTGCTGTTGCTGCGGCTGCTGTTGCTGCGGCTGCTGTTGCTGCGGCTGCTGTTGCTGCGGCTGCTGTTGCTGCGGCTGCTGTTGCTGCGGCTGCTGTTGCTGCTGCAAATGGCGGGCGGCGGCCTTCATAGCGTTACAGCTGGCTACGCGGTGGCGGCCTCCGCAGAAGAAACAAACAACTGGCAATTAAAAGAGGAGAAAATTTTTGCAAATTTATCAGTAATAATACGAGTAGCATGAAAGTCAGTAACAGGCTACAATTAGATGACTCTAATATAGAAATATATGACTCTAAATGTATAAATCAGACTATATAAGCACTGAAACTGAGGTGTAGGGGCGAATAAAATAGGGGTTATGGGTTGTGCGTCGTCGCTTCGCTGAGCCTTAGGGTGGTTTTCTGTACAAGTCTGAGGCTTCCTATTGGTCGGTTGTGCAAGCGAGGGTGTGCAGGTCGGGGCTTTAGAGCGGCGATTGGTCTACAAATTGTCTAGCGTACTGGTGGCCATGCAGCCTGACTTGAGGGTCGCCTGTTTTTCTTTCCCGGCTTAGAAGGTGCGAAAATGGCTGAACCAGTCAGCCGCGCCATACAAGTTTTGTTTGTACAGTGAAGTACATGCAACCGCGAACTCTTAAAGTATTGCCTACACTTGCTGAGTCAGTCGGTGAGAATTGTGTCACCATAAAACGAGATAGCAAACAATCAAAAGTATCAGGTGAGAAAAGTGAGGAGACCTTAGCTTACAGCAGAGGGTGCAGTGTGTGCTTTAATGCTGGGCACGGGAGTGATTGGGGTGGGTTGTGTGTCCAGCCAATTAGATTGTGTAATAAAAATAAAAATGAATGCAAAATTGAGTACAATGTACTGGGCTGGAGGGGAGGTGGTGTTTTTTCGTGGCTACTTTTATTTCAACATATATACTTTGTGATTTGTTGAGCCTATTTTGTTGTCTTAAAGTTAAAGCTTATCATTGCTTAGAAAAAGTTTGATTGATACTTTTTATCAGTTCCTTTTTCGACTGTTGGATAATTCTTTGTGCAAAATGGCCTCTTATTCACAGTCACCTTTGAAAAAGAAGTCGAAGAAGGATGGGATTGCAGGTCTGACAGCTGGTCAAATGCCTACGCCTGTCACTGGCCTTGTGACGAACCTGAAAGACGTTCACACGTATAATAACAACAAAGGTCAGGGCCAAGTGTTTTCGTTCATCTTGGTGGACGACTCATCTGAGATGCGAGTCAGCGTCTTCGGTAAGGACCTGCAAGCTGTCTGGGAAGTTTGCAACGATGCTGAAGCCGTTCGCATATCCGGCGGGATGGTGAAGACTGCCAAGCCAGAGTACAAGTGTACGGACAATCCACTTGAGATGACCGTTTCCGTGGATTCCAAGGGCTTCATCTAAAGAAGCAACGAAGTGCCGGTTGCTCGAGATCCAGTAATTAATTACACTAGTCAACTGCAACAGACTGGATTGGACAGGTGAGTGACTAATTGATTTAGTAGTTTTCGTCATGTATTAGTGCTCAAATATCGCGGAGTTAAAGTACATGTAATCGTGTTTTTGGGTGACAGTTAGTTTGTCTTGTGTTTGAAAATATTTATCATCGCAACACTGTACGAAGCCTGGGTTATTAGTTTCATGATGCTCCTGTTAGTGTACAAATACTTTAGAAATCTAATGTGATGCTTAAGTTAGTGTGTAAATAGTTAAAAAAAGTACTGCTCCCTTTCACTATCAGAATCGTCGATGTGCTGGGAGTGATCGACGCCAGGCAACCGCCTGAAAAAGTCCGAACGCGTGCTGGGAAGAAGGTTAACGTAGCCAAAGTGACTTTGGTTGACCGAACCTTCGGCTCTGTAAGCTGCACGTTTTGGGGTTCGTCGTCAGCTCAAGTGGACAGGTGGAACATCGGCGATGTTTTGTCCATAAGAAGAGCAAAGGTGCAGGAGTATTCGGGCTCCGTCACGTTGGGATGCTCGAACTCTGACGTAAAATGCAACAGTGACGATGGTGAAGCCAGAGTCTTGGCTGACTGGTATAGGAATGCAAAGGAAGGCGATACCCGATTTGACGAGTGTCGACGGGTGATGACCGGAGTCAGTTTCACCGCAGTGGAGGTGCCGACTGTCAGGATGAGTCGAGCAGAATGTCGTTCGATGATCACAGCGTACAGAACAGCACTTCGTATCAGTGAGTTGCCACAGTTGGCGCGTGCCACTTTTTTGACCCGAGCGTCTGATGGCTGAGAGTGAAATCAAAGTCGCGTAGAGTCTCAATGAACTGATAGCCCTGAGAGAGCACATTGAGTAAATCCTATTTACGAGGAATGTTTCATAAATTCCTCCTTATACTCATAGGGACATAAATATAACAGTACTTAAAGTAGAAATTACACAATAAATACAGTCTTTTAACAGAATGATGCAGTCCCTAAACAGGCAATACAGCCTCTAAACACACAATACAGCTTTTAAACAGACAATACAGTCGTTTAACAGACAATACAGCCTCTAAACAGACAATACAGTCGTTTAACAGACAATACAGCCTCTAAACAGACAATAATACAGTCACTAATACAGCCTCTAAACAGACCATAAAATACAGTCAGTAAACAGATATAGTACAGGTATAAGCAGGTCAAACCTGTATGTATAATTGGAATTTATGAAGCAGCCCTCATTGAGAGTAGGTTGACTGCATCTTAACTGGGCTAAAAGAGTTTGTGAATGGTGTATAGGAGCTGCTCTGTATACCCTGTGGTTCCAGACTCTAAAAGGAGCATTTGCAGTCAAGCTCTGTAGCAGCCTTAAGCAGAGCGGAGCGACTTAATGTTTGGTTTGAGAATGAATGTCTCTACATTTGCTTACACCGAATGCATGCAATTGAGCAGTGACGCGAGTCGGCAGGTAGTCAGGATGGCATATACATGTAAATTTTTGTACCGCTAAAGCTATACTGGCTGCTTGTCGATGGCACCATCTGCCGAAGCGACAGTCGATCCTTTTGTTAATAAATTATTACATTATTGCAAATTTTCACTTGCTACGCTCGTATTAGCAGCAGAAGATCATATCATATCATTTGAATAAATACATGGGTTGGTTTAAATATTGTTTTAACTGCTGAACGTCAATTTTCGGTTGTTTAAAATTTAATTAAAAGCACATTGTTTTTGTTGCCGTTTGCTTCTTTGTTAGTTATAGCAGTTAAAAATGGATAAAACAGTTTTTTGTACTGTGTATAATAATCGTAAAACTTACAGAAATGTTTAATAGTTCGGCGAATTCATTCATGCAGTTTCGTATTGTCCTACACTTAAAGTATTCAAGTATTAAATGGTAGGCGTATATGCACGTTCTTTGTAGTGATGTGCTATCGCGGAAATAAATAAAGCTTCAAATATTTCATGTCACTGAGAATATTCTGTTCACAAAAATTTGGTGCTTTAGCGCTTCACAAACTTATGCAAATGTCAGGCTGTAGGGTTGGTGTTAGGGTTTCAAGGTTTAGTGTTAGGTTCAGGGTATAGCGTTAAGATTTGGCTTAGGGCTAGGGTTAGGGTAGCTTATAACTTAGCTCATGTAGCCTATTAAAATGTTTATGGAAGCGTCATGCAAAAAAATAATGCAAGCATCATGCAAAAACTCGTGAACAAAATATTAAATTTAGGGTTATGGTTAGGGTTGGGGTTATGGTTAGAAGTTTGACAGGAGATTTTTTAAGATTTCAAGGCTTAGCTACATGTTGCTTATTAAAAAAACCTGTATTGCATTTCTTTTGCTCCCCAACGGGGGGCGTTGATTGCTAGTCACGGACTAAAAGGCGGAATAAAGGAAAAACGCGCTGCGTAACTCACAAAAAGATATTAGCACAATTAACCTTACAGTAAATATTGCGTACCTCCAGAGTGTTCGGTAGGGCTTTTCTCCATCGCTCTCGCTCAACCGAGTCCTTTGGAAACAGATGGACTTTCGTAACTAATCCTTCGGACTCGTAATTTGACTTACAGCCAACAACGCTGCACTTTCTTGGCATTTTAAGCCAACAACAGAAGCAGAAAAAGAAACTTAGCTGCTATAATGCCAGCGTCTATTGCTAGCCTGCAGTCGATATACGCTCGTAGCTGTAGCACAAGCTGTAGCTGATAAACAATAACCGTAAACAACAATTAAGTAACACAGTATCGCTCCATGCAAATAAGTCAGCCAGTCATCCTCGCTGCTAATAACAAACCAGCCTCGTAAAAAATTGTTATGATTTGCCTATTTTCTCGTCCCCGTATTTGAGTAGTCCATGGGTGTATTAAAAAAGTTTTAGTATATTCTTTGTTGGCTCCCCAACGGGGGGCGCTGATTGATTCAGCATCAAATAATGGCTCCTTAAAGTACTGTCAACCGTCTCCAAACGACGGACCGACGACCGACTGATTGAACCGTCCAGAATCAGTATGTATTCAGTTGATCTTGTGAACCAAGACAGCCTTAATAGGTCTCAGACAAAAATACCGTCTTGTTTTTGTAGCATTTTTCAATGATATTGAATGTTATAATAAAGTTAAATAAGTAAGCAATTTCTCTAACATTTTCGGTGTTCTTTTGCGTAAACATGCGTACCGACTTGCTGAATGCATCAGATGGTTCTTGCATAAAATATTCCATATCTATGCTCATATATATGTTTAGGACTTTCTAAATTAATGAAATGTATTCCAAAATAGTTTTCGAGACACGCTGGTGAAATAAAAAAACAATTATTTATCAGCAACCACTAGAAATCGGTGACCCAAATAATGGGCAGGTATGACTGCCAAACAATTTTAAGATATTTATTTAAGATATGGTGCCTCAGAAAGCGAAGGAAGGTTGATATTTTGGCTATACGAGTTTTTGCGCGAATTTGTTATTCAGTCAGCGATGGAGCACGACTGCACAGTTTTGTGTGATAACTTTGTTAAGCGAGGCAGAAGTGTGGAATTGCAGGAGTGAGGAAAAGGTGCTCGCTTGAGAGCTAGGCTGTTAACATTTATTATTTAGCACTGAGGTGGTGGGTGCAGACAGATTCAAACGCGCGCATGGGGTGGGGTGGAATAAAATACAATCTCTAAGCCGATCAATAACAACTCCACTGCTAGTGAGTCAACACTACAGTGCATGCAACCTATAGCAAAGTTCATCGTGTCACTATGTCACATTTTGAATGCTGTGGTAACCACGGTTAATAAATACATCCAACCAGGGTCACTAGATTTCGTAGTTATTAAACCGGTTAAATAATTATGAGAATAAACGTCCCGCTGCATTGCTATATGACGGATATTAGATACTCTCTTTGACGCCCTGTGTGCATCATAACGCTCATAGTCGGACAGAGTCAAAGCAATACTATTGAATCACGACTTAGCTGCAGGGGGTTCCGGGCATCCGGATATAGTCGAGGAGGTGGATGCTGGCTCGCCGGTAGTTCTTAGGTAGTGGTTTGGGCCGAGGCAGGTGAGCCTGTCCTGAGTAAAAGCGAGGAAATTCGCAAATGAAGTCCTCCGCATTTTGAACACCGGAGAGGCAGAATAGGCGATTCTCACAATAGATTTTTTCTGGAGGTAAGGATGACTCAAAAAATAGCCATGACCCGAGAGGACCATTGACTCCAAGCAGGACGATGCGGAAGTGAAGTTAGACGGATTGGTAGAACTGCTTTGCCATCGTCAGAAATCGAGGCTGTAATGACCATATGGTTGGTGATAATGTGATTGCATTAAATTACGCAGATGTCTCTGTCTAAAAGACCTGGTCTATGCAAAGCTTTGAGATGGGTATGCACGAATATGGATGCTCTTTGGTTTCAAGGGGTCCTAGGAAACAGTCGAAACCAGCAGGAATATTCAAAATCTTAGATTTCTTCGCATAGGGCTCCTGAAGTAAGATAACACCAGGTTTAGTGAAATTCGCCACCTGCATCAGGTTGCTCGAGGCCGCGATGCAGTCGTGCATGTTAAGATGCAGGAATTCCACCCCGGAAATTCCGCGGGTGGTCCGCGCAGCTTCCTGCTGACTTGAAGCGAGTTGTTTTTTCCGCCTCACTGATGGTTTTCATGGTCGAGGGCGGAGCCGCAACCGGGACAGCATCCGCATCCGCATACTCGGCCAAGTTTTTGATGGGGGCGCAGTGGTGGCACTGGACTAGGGGTTGCTGCAGTTTTGGACCATGTCGGCATCCCCGCAGCTACCTCGCGTGCTGAGTAAGACCAGAGCTTCGGCCGAACCTGAAGCTTCTCGCTTCCCGCCGTAGATACTCTATGGGATTAAACGTCCTCAGCCCGTGATGAATCCTCCGATCGCTTCTTGGTGGTAACAGCTTGTGGCATACCGAATTTGATAATGCTTGTTGATTTCTGTCTAAGTCTAGTCCCCTCTAGAAATGCAGTCATAAAGTCTGGTGCACGAAGTCCCTTTCTGCCTTGCAGTGCACACATCATGTTTGATGCTCCTAAAGTAATTTTCCGCAGTCACATTTACCACGATTTCGTCAGCTCAAATTGGCTTGGTGCTTTAGACACAAAATGGTTTCAAATAGGAGCCAGAGGAAGCCACTTATCAACAAGCAGCTCAGTCAACTTTCAAAATGCAGCGGATTCGTAGTTGGGCCGTCTTCATTCGTGGCGTCACGAAAAACACTGCTGAGAAACTCGACAAAAGTAATTGCAGTCTCCTTGAACGAAGACTTGCTGGACACCTTGTCTTCATCTGGAACATCAATTGTTTGCCAGAGAATGTTCGCCACTCGTTCAGCTAGCCATCTCAGCACATGAGGGACGGCTCATCGTAAACAAAATAGTTCAAGTTCAAATTATTTTATTTTGGCATGCAGAATTTAACCCACACAGTGCCACATACCAATCCGTTATCCATCCCGCCACCTATATCCATCACTATGTACTAAATCGTCATCATCATCATCATCCACCTGTATCGAATGTCAAAGTCATCACTATGTACCGGGTAATAAATCTCTTATCCATACTGTCCGTGTAGAACGCTCCACAGACTGAAAGCCTCAACCAATTTTATGGTGTTTTCGCGTTATCTCGCATTAAATATTCGAAAAACATTTTTTTGCCTCGGAATTCCCCTTCTCACTGAAAGAGAAGCTTCGCGACTGCCAATTTGTCTGACTTAACTGAGATTTTATCAACATCCCTGCCTATTTCACCAGTGTATTTCATTTAATCTAGGCTGATTTGTGTGCAGAAAGGAGTGACGGGCTGTTGGCTTAGCTCGTATTAGCAGTGCAAAGGCATGTGTGTACTTTTGGCTGACTGATTTTCATCGCCTCCCATTATGCTGAGAATGCCCACTGTTTCAGCTAACTGATTGTTATTGCAGTGGCCCGAGCGTATGCGGGCGAGAAGCACAGCGTCAGCACGATCGGTGATGAAGCCATCTTCAAGTTGGCGGTTGAGCTGGCTGTAGGTGAGGCGAGAGCGGTCGTGGCTGATCGGTGGGTCTTGGAGGACACGGAAGATAGCGTTTTTAGCGCTGCGCAGGCTGACCGGGCAGGGGGAGGGAGGTCCAGCGCGGTGGCCTCCTTGGCGGCGAGGTCGGCGAGTTAGTTACCGGTGATGTTTTGGTGGCCGGGGACCCATTGCCAGATGATGTCAACGGTGGAGGAGGGCAGCTGGGCTCTGATGGTGGGGCTGCCGCTGGCAAGCGCACGGAGGAGGGCCTGGCTGTCCGTGCAGATGCTGATGGCACCCAAGGTGACGGATTAATTGATCCAGTTCATGGCGAGAGCAGCGGCTCGGACCTCCTCCTCGAAAGACGATGTGGAGGGAGCGCCGCGTTGACGGAAGGTGTCCTGGATGGTCGGATTCTCAGGGTCGCCGACGGTGACGACGGCCGCGGTGCCTCCGCAGGACGTGCCCCCGGCAGCCGAGCCGTCACAGTAGGCTGCTGTTGTTGCGGTTGCTGCTGCTGCTGTTGTTGTTGTTGCTGTCTGCGGTGAGCAACTCACAGGGGCCGCCAGTCGACGGCTCCCAGGAGCTGCGCCACCAAGTCACCACGTGCAAAGTCACTCAGACTAGTGACGCCGATGTTGCGCCGATTAGCTTCGAGCTTAGGGCAGGTCCAGAAATGAAATCTGTCCGGAACATCCAGGCAAGGTCGGCAGGGGCCGCCTTCGGTGATGCCGGTGCGGTTGCGATAATAGTTGGAGTCAGGGCAGTGGCCTGCTCTGACCTGCGCCACGAGGATTTGTTGGCGACGCGGTCCCTGATGGAAGGAGATCGTTTTACCATAGACCTCGGCCAAGTGCCCATGAAGGGTAGGGCGGTACTTGAGATGATGGCGGATGCGCTCTTTAGCAGCTGCAAGGGTAATTTCTGACTCGTCTTGAGACAGTGTGGCCGCGAGCTTGGCCTCTGCGTCGACCAGTTCGTTACCGGGCACTCCGAATGTCCCGGAACCCATTGCAGGGTAATCTTTGTGTGCATGGCTGCGTTAGCGAGGAGATCTTTAACTTGCTCAAGCCGCAGGTTGAGGGTTGGACGGTCAGTTTTGATGGCGGCGATGGCGCTCAGGCTGTCGGTCAGTTTGACGGCATGGCGCGGTTCGGAGCTGATAATGTCTTCCAGGGCGAGCTTGATGGCCATTAATTCGGCTTCGTAGGAGTTGCACCAGCGACCAGCTGCTGCGTGCCCGCGGCGACGGCTGGTGCCATCATGATTGAGGAAGATCCAAGCGGCTCCGCCGTTTTCGACCCCTCCGGTGGCCGAGCCATCGGTGTAGTAGGTGCAGGATCCTGGGCAGCGTTGCTCAATGGCTGCAAGAGTTTGTTCAGTCGAAGTGGCTCCCAGGTCTGGCAGGTCGGTGAAACAGTTGATGCCCTGGTCGACGAGTGAGGTCCAGGGTGGACGGCGAGCAAGGTGGAAGGGCATACGCGGGAGCGGCATCATGGAATCGCAGATGCGCCTCGCTTGTTCGCGCAGGCCTCTGTTGGCCGCGAGTCGGACGTTCGAGTGTTTTTCACAGATCTGGCGAAACGGGTCACTGAGAGGGCGACGGATGGCTTTCTCGTAGGTGAGCAGAGCACGCCTGCGGGCCTCAACGCTGATAGGGTCAACCTGAGCCTCCAGGTAAATAGCTTCCGTGGGGGTCGATCGTGGCAGGCCGGTGATGGTGCGCAGCGCCTCCCTTTGAGCGCGGTCAAGTTCATCCAGGCGAGTCTTGGACAACCAGGGCGTCCAGGCCGATGCAGCATGCCAGATCACCGACTCGACCAAAGCACGGTAGACTTTGAGGAGGAGGAGGCGATCCCATCCCCAATCCTGGTTTGCTAAAGCTTTGATGATGGCAGTTCGACGGAGCATTTTGTCCTTGATTTCGCTCAGATGTTTGTCGAAAAGAAGTCCGCGGTCAATCCAGACCCCGAGGAACTTCAGCGCCGGCTTACTGGGGATAGGACGCCCAAGCAACGAGAGATGAACGGTGGTGTCTCGATCGGCTCGGTTGCGAGAGAACAGGCAGTATTTAGTTTTTGAAGGGTTGAGTTCGATGCGAAGATTATTGGCCCACTCTTCGATAAGGTGGAGGGCCCTTTGAATGCGCTCACGGACATCTGTGATATTCCTGCCGGAGGCCCAGATGGCGAGGTCGTCCGCGTATCCACTGTAATCGACCTCTTGGACGATGTAGTCAGTACCCTCTGGGCTTTACGCCTAGACTGCGGGTATCCCGCAGCTCCTACTCGGCGCCGCGTTTTCGTCGCGGAGGGGACCCTCTTCCTTCGGGGGAGGTCGAAGAGCGCCGTAAATCGGACACCATGTCCCACGTGCAACTGTTGCTGCTGCTGTTGTTGTTGTTGTTGTTGTTGCCGGATCAAGCTGTGCCTATGCCATTCCTCTTCCACCACTTCCAGAAGGCGTGCGCCGCCTTCTCCTCCGTCCACCAGTCACCAAGAGTCTGGATGCCCAACTCCTTATTAAGAAAGCCTTGTTAAGTTATAATGAATCGGCGTTTATTGAGTTTTGAGAAAGATAGCAAAAGAAGGGTTAACATGGAATTTAGCACTGGCGTAGCTCAAACAAAACTTAGTGGTACAGGTAAGGGAGTCGAAAACCATAGATATAATTAAGCAGTCTGTTATAGAAAATTCTAGAAGGAAAACTTGGATTCACTTACTATAAATATAAAGTTGACTATTTTAAGATAAACGATTACTTATAACATCTTTAACACTCCCACTTAATGTTTAGCTTAAAAACTAGTGCATACTGGTACAAACAGTTCATATTGTGTCTTGAATATCAAAGTTAGATAAAGAGTTAGCAGTCATATTAACGAACAGGAATCAGTTCCTTGAGCACTTGAAACTTGGCATTAGACAGTGCTTTAGTAAGAATGTCAGCGATCATCTCCTCTGACGGACAGTAAATTAGCTTTAAAGTTCCACCGACCAACTTCTCACGCACGAAATGGTGACGGATATCAATGTGCTTAGAACGACTGTGGAAGACAGGATTCCTAGCTAGAGCAATACAGCCTTGATTGTCTTCTAGGATAGTAACGTATTTGAGACTTTCTACGCGAAGATCTAGTAGTAACTGTTGTAACCATGTGGCTTCTTGGGTAGCAGCTGAGAGTGCCATGTACTCGGCCTCCGTCGTCGATAGGGCTACAGTTTGTTGCTTCTTGCTACTCCAGCTAATCGGACATTCAGCCAACTTGAATATGTATCCGGTTGTAGAACGTCGGTCATTGTGATCTCCAGCCCAGTCTGCATCGGAATATCCAATTAGATCGATTGCACGCGAGTCCTTCTGAAAAACCAATCCTGATGAAATGGTTCCCTTTAGATATCTCAGGACACGCTTCACGCCACTCCAATGCTGTTCAGTTGGGTCTGAGCAATATCGCGCGAGAACTCCCACTGCAGATGACACATCTGGTCGTGTAGCTAGTGCTGCGTAGTTTAGACTTCCTATTGCCGCCTGATACATAGTCTTGTCCACCTTAGCATCACAGGTCTGTGTAGTGTAGAACTTGACACTTGTGTCCATTGGTGTTGATACCGGTTTGCAGTCCATCATGTTGAATTTAGAAAGGATGGTATTTAGATACCGCTCTTGGTTTAGAAACAATGAACCATTCTTCCAGGTAGCTTGAATTCCAAGAAAATAGTGAAATTCGCCTAGATCCTTCATCTTAAATTTAGATTGCAGTTCTTGCTTCAGTACGGGCATGTAGTCGTCAGATGCTGTTAATAGAATGTCGTCCACATACACACCGATCGCAGATTGAGAGTTAGCATAGATACACGGTTCTGACTTTGCCTGCACTAGGTTAAGACTTAAAAGTTCATCATGTAGAGTTTGATTCCAACATCTAGGAGCCTGCTTGAGTCCATATAGACTTCTTTCTAGTTTGCATACTAGTGTTTCCTTGCCTTGAACCACAAATCCTTCCGGTTGTTCCATGTAAATTTCTTCGTCTAGTTTGCCGTTTAAAAATGCTGTTACGACATCCATCTGGTGAATTTTCCAATCTCGTTAAACTCCAACAGTCAGTAGAGTTCTAATTGATGTAAATCGAGCTACTGGTGCATACGTCTCCTCGTAATCTACTCCATGCTCTTGAGAGTATCCTTTGACTACCAATCTTGCTTTGTATCTGTCTACTGAGTTGTCTGCCTTATACTTGACACGAAATACCCACTTACAGCCAATAGTTTGACGTCCTTTTGGTAGCTCAACCAGTTTCCATGTCTTGTTCTCCATCAGTGACTCGTACTCTGCGTTCGCAGCCTCTTGCCAGTCTTTAGAGAATGAGCTGTCTAATGCTTGCTGTAGAGTTTTCGGTTCGTCAATTTGTGTTGCGACGGATGCCACGTACCTGTCAACGGGCTTCTTCTCTCGAGTTGATCTCCGAACTTCTTGCTTGTCGACAGTTTCAGGAACACATTTGAAATCAGACGATGCTGGTTCGGTACCTGCATTCAGTTGAAGTGTCTCCTGCTTCTCCACTAATTGCTTCACGAAGCACGACTCTTGGAACGTTACATCGCGACTGACGAAAACTGATCGTGTTTGGAAATCAAAACAACGATATCCTTTTGAGGTTTCCGAGTATCCAATAAATCTGACTTCCCGAGCTTTTGAGTCAAACTTGTGACGTTTCTCAGCTGGGACATGCGCGTAGGCAACGCATCCAAATATTCGCAAATGCTGAACACTCGGCTTGCTGCCGGTCCAAATTTGATATGGTGTCGCTTTGTTGACTGCACTCGTTATTGATCGATTACGCAGATATGCTGCCGTAGAGATTGCTTCTGCCCAGAATTCCTTGCCAATATGAGCATGTGCAATCATTGTTCGTGCTGCCTCCACCAAGGTTCGGTTCATTCTCTCGGCTACTCCGTTCTGTTTAGGAGAGTGTGGGACAGTAGTCTGGTGAATGATTCCGTTTCGGGCACAGAATGCCTCAAATTCTCCCGATGTATACTCTCCACCATTGTCAGTCCGAAGAATCTTGATAGACTTGCCTGTTTGATTCGTGACGAGAGCCTGAAAGATCTTGAATTTTTCTAAGACTTCTGACTTGCTTTTAATGAAGTAAACTGAGCAATAGCGCGAATAGTCGTCAATAAATGTGACAAAATACTTTGATCCTCCAATTGACGTAGTTTTCATGGACCGCACACGTCACTGTGAATTAGACCCAATAGTTCAGTTGACCTTGACGCTTCACCCTTTGCAAATGGCGTTCGATGTAGCTTTCCTTCCACACATGCTGTGCAGAAACTGATGCCTTCAGTTTTTACGTCATCCTTGCTAAGCTCAATTCCGTCCACTTGCTTTCCATTAATTAGAGATTTCAGGTCTTGCTCACCTAGGTGTCCATAGCGCTGATGCCATAGGTCGATGCTGTTGTTTCTCGCGACAGATGCAGTCTCGTTAGTTAGGTTAAAGCCTTTCAATTTGTACAGTCTGCCAACTTTTAAAGCTTCTCCAACAATCTTACCAGTTGCGCTCAAAATCTGACACTTGTCGTCGCTGAATTGTACACGGAAGCCTTTTCTTGTAACTGCTGATACTGAGAACAAATTCTGTTCCATAAGTGGTACATATAGAACGTCGCTCAGCTCGCACAATTTCTTACCAGAACCAGTATTGATATACAACCGAACGGTTCCCTTTCCAGTGGCTTCGAGCTTATGTCCATCTGCTAGCGAAATGTTCTCCAGTACCGAAAAATCTTCAAATTCCTCAAAACTTGTCCGATCATTAGTCATATGATTCGTTGCGCCTGAGTCCACAATCCATGTACTAGACTCGTTAGCTGTCGGTGATGTGCCCATAGACAACGCCGGAAATGCAGAATCTTCCTCATCTGAAGCTGAAAAGTCCTTTAAGTCTTTTGCTGGGGCGTCTGCAATCCTCGCCTGATGCCTTCTGTTGGATTTCTTCAAATCCTGTGGTCTTGAATTTGTGTTCGATCCACCTGTCACTGAGAGGCTATTCTTGAATTTGTAACAGTGCTTCTTTATGTGACCAGGCTTATTGCAGAAAAAACATACTTTTGGTCTGACACTCTGGTGCTGTTGCCTCTTGAATCCAACCAGAGCCTTTGAATTGCTGCTAGGTTCACAGCTTTCCTGTTCAAGTCGTTTTGACTCCTTGTGCAAAAGCCGCTCGAGTACGAAATTCATCGTCAAGTCGTCCGCTCGCGATTCCAGGGCAGTAATCAACCCGTCATATGACTTCGGCAAACTGTTTAGCAGAATCGTGACTTGATAGTCCTCGGGAACACCTGCCCCGATAGCCGACAGTCGTTTGACGATATCCTTGAACTGATTAACATGCTCCTGCATGGATGCACCTTCCACCATCTTGAGCGCTTGTAGTTTCCGATTAAGAAACAATTTATTTGCCAGTGAACTCCGCTCGAAATATGCTTGAAGCTTATCCCACGCTTCCTTCGGAGTTTCTGCATCCTCAATTAGATGAATTTGACTATCCGCAACAGCCAATACGATAGTCGCTAGGGCTTTGTTCGCACGCCGCTTGAACTGAACTTTGACCTCGTTGGTCGCGTCCTCAGCAAGTGTCTCTGTACCATCAACAACTTCCCAAAGTTCTCGCTCCATCAGGACGTTCTTCATCTTGAACTTCCAGACAGTGTAGTTGGAACTATCCAACTTCTCAACCAGTAGTTTGGCATCGAAAGACATCGTGTCGATCCACCAGCACAACTGGACTGCTGAGCTTGAACTTTCTAAGAGACGGTAGAGCCTGACAATCACGCGACTGACGCACTGCCACTGAAGCAGCTTTATTGTTCACACTGCAGTAGATCACAGTGGAAGGGCGCAGGGCCCATAACCTATTAAGAAAGCCTTGTTAAGTTATAATGAATCGGCGTTTATTGATTTTGAGAAAGATAGCAAAAGAAGGGTTAACATGGAATTTAGCACTGGCGTAGCTCAAACAAAACTTAGTGGTACAGGTAAGGGAGTCGAAAACCATAGATATAATTAAGCAGTCTGTTATAGAAAATTCTAGAAGGAAAACTTGGATTCACTTACTATAAATATAAAGTTGACTATTTTAAGATAAACGATTACTTATAACATCTTTAACACTCCTGTCTTTTCCAGAAGGTGGCTGGGCACTGACATGCTCGATGCTTTCCTCCTCAAGCCCGCATTTTCTGCAGATGCCGTCCGTTTCTTTTCCAAGTCTTTTCCTGTAGCTCGCCAGTTCGAGCGAGTGGCCAGTTCTAGCTCTCCTGAAGCTGGTGGCGTCTCCTGTGCTTTCAAAGGTCGTCTTCTTAATGGTTGCTCGGTTGCCGCTGTAGGTCTTTTCACAGCGCGGGATGCGCCCCTCCAGCTTTTTTAGCTTTCTCAGCTTCTGCCGCCTCGATCGCCTGTCACACAGCGCTCTTGCCCACCGTCGCCTCTTGCTGGTCCTCCTCGCAGGCTGTCGCAGCCACTTTGTCTGCCTCCTCGTTTCCCGGGAGCCCGCAGTGCGCTGGGATCCAGGCAAGCTCGACAATCTTTCCCCTCTCCTTCAACTCTTCCAGCTTCCATCTGATCTCTCCTGCGTGTTGGTGTTTGCTGTTTCCGAATATTACCTTCAGGGCGCTCGCGCTGTCTGTGAGGATAGCTGCCTTCTGCCAACTTCTTTCCTGCCTGCAGAGCCAGCTACAGGCCTCTTCCAGCTTTGGCTGCAGGCTAACACCTCGCGTGACGCAGGGTTGCGCGAGCCAGTGTGACCACACCGGCCGGTCCGAGCCCAGGACCGACAGTGGGGACCGTGGGGTGCCGAAGATCTGCGTAACGAGGCCCTCCACGGCCACCACCGTCTAATGTTCAAGAACTCAAATTTCTTCAAGTGAACCTGCAGTCCGTGTTTGTAGGCGGTCCAAAACCTGTTCAAATGCGAGTAGTGGTCTTTCCGAGTCCTCAAGAATATCAGGGTATCATCGATGTAAGATATGATGAATGACAGTCCGTAAAAAACAGTCAATGAAGCGTTGAAATTTTGTGCTGCATTCCTCAGGCCGAAGGGCATGTGTGTACTCGAACAATCCAAACGGTGTGGTGATAGCGGTTTTGCATATATCTTCTTCTGCGACTGGAATCTGATGAAGGGCGCGAACAAGGTCTAACTTTGAAAACACAGTGCTTCGTGTAGGTACCGAGTGAAGGTATGAATATGTGGAACCGGATAGTTGTCCGAATTTGTTCGTTTGTTCAGTTCGCGATAGACACCGCATGGACGCCAGCCAGCTCCCTTGGGTGCCATGTAGAGGGTGACGCCCAAGCGCTTGAGAATGGTCTGAGGTAGCCGGCATCAATTAACTGCTGAAACTCCTACTTTGCAGCCTGCAGTTTTGCAGGGTGCAGTTGCAAGGTCGCAAGTGAACCGGTTCTCCACTACCAGTGTCTAGCCGGTGAACAGTCTCATGCTTGACCTCTGAATCTGGCGGAAGGGCTCCGCTTTCAACGAAAAAAAAACAATCTGCAAAATTTTGTCAACAGCGTGCTCGTCCGAGAATCTAGTTGGGTGGCAGTTCTACCGACTCAGTGAGTGGGCCACAATGAACATATGAAATTGACAAGGTAACAGTTGACAGTCCCGTTTCTGAGTCTCGAATGTGTTTGCGCTGGTAATCGACAACTAACCCATGGTAAGCAAGAAGTCGTAACCAATGATGGGTTTTACTACTGAAGGTCCACTGGAAGGTGCGATGCAACCGGGGATTGAGAACATCCAGTAGGACCGACCGTGAATTTGTATGGCGGCTCCCGGTAGCAGTAACTAAACGAATGTTTGCATAACAAGTGCGTTAACGAGGTGAGGTGGAACAATGGAAACCGATCAGGCTCCGGTATCCACAATAAACTTGTAGGTATGTTTGATTTTAACATCCAACTCCAAACAGGTGGTCGACGGTGTTTCGGCACTGCGCACCGCGACCTCGAAAATCAACCAATTAGAGATAAGATGGAGGGAGATTTACTTTGCCACTTGAATGCCAGTGCCACTTTTAATACCAGTGCCACTGTTATATGCCAGCGCCATTTTTTAAATCTATTAGTCGAATAATCTTAACATGACAGAAAACTCTTTAATTTTAAACCTTGACATAAAAAGTCTTAGAAAAAAATTAAATTCACCTGTCCTTGTATGACGCGCTTCTGCCAGCACAGCATCCTTCATCTCAAACATGGCTTTAATTTTCTCGCTGGTGAGCAGCTCACAGTTCTGGGCGGTCAACCAGCCCGTCAAAGTATTCCGCCTTCCATCCAATGCCGTCCAATTCCTAGTGGGCTGCTTCAGTAATGGTAGGTAATTAAAAATTACATTACTTTTTCAAGTGCGGACACCGTTTGTATTAACATTAAATAGGACAAACTGTCCAAGTGAGCGCCGATTGTGTCGCGCAGATCCTCGCTTATCAAACCGGGATGTCGAGACACTGCATCAGCCGTTTCAAATAACAGCGGATTTCGCAGACCGTAGCCGGCTTTTGCATCCACCGAGAGAGCCAGCTGTGATAGGACCCGCGGTCTGGCACTATGCGGAATTGGGCCAATCGTCTCGACCGCCCTAGAATTCTCCTGGGCTAATGTCTCGCTATGAGTCTAGATTTCCGCTGGCTACCTTTCCCACGTGTCTTTGTCTAACGCAGACTATGAATCACCAGGACTTTTAACCGTAATGACTAAGCGTCTGGCTCGGATTAACTGGGCTAAATGTCCCCGAACTCTTAGCTGACGGAGTGAGCGGTCTCTCTATTTCCGCTGACAGATATCCCAAATAACTTTAAATAGCGGTAGCTGCGATGCTTGGGCCTAAGGCAAAACTGCTTATTCTGCACCAGCTGAAGAGCGGTACCCTGAGATGGTCTGATAGAGTGCGACCGATAATTTCTTGATAAGTTG
>NIVC01004531.1:0-43040 GCA_002269645.1 Macrostomum lignano
GGCGCGCTCTCCTCACACCATCGGTTTTAGCCCAGGCAAACAAGCCAAGCCAAGGAACATTTTTATGTTTTTAAAAGTACATGTATTCATACGAGTACTAACTGATCTCAAAGAAGCAGTTTACTAAACATTATAGATATTGATGAAAAGGGTTCTCAATTGATCTTTAAAATAATGTCTCGAAATTTTACTAGCGAGTTCATCAGCTACAACGATCAAATGTGTAGGGAGTTGGTCAGTAAATGTTCCTCACGACACAAAAAGCCACACAAGGATATTGTACACACAGGACGCCAACACAAAGGGTATGGGTATACAGCGCGTCTTGACTTTCTCAGTCCTCATTCTTGCATTTCTCATTCATCATTTCTCAGTCATCATTTGTGCATCATTCATTTTTCAAGCATTTGTGTACCTATTCTGCGCCTTGGGGATTGGTCTCATGATTGAGGCCCTAGATGCGTTAACGGGCGCTGAGCTAATAAAGTCTGCTTAATCAAAAAATCGCAAAATCGAATACAAGAACCACTAAAAACACGATTGTACTGAATGATATATTAAACAGAATAAGTTACAACGCTCACCTTCAGTGACTTTGACTTGGCAGCGTTTAGCACGCCTAACACCTGCTTGACATCGTTAGATTTCAGCTGATCAAGCAGGTAGTTGAACTTGGCCATTCGCCTCTTCCAGTAATCCAACTCTGCTCGGGGTCCAACGTTGTCAGCCTCTCGGCGAATCTGCTCAGTCTCGGCTAACACCTGCTCGATCTGCTTCATCCAGCTGGCTGCGCACTCTTCCACAGCTGCCAGACTGTCGGCCTGCGAGGCAGCCTGGTTGATGTCCGTGATGGTCTTCAGGCGCTTCAAGTCAAAACCGGTGCACGGTTTCAGGACAACGCGGTCGTTAATTGTCTCCTGAGCGGCTGCAAAGAAGATATAATACAGGAAATTATATCTTAGTTTTTGCGGCCGCAGAGTACGTGTGAACGTGTCCGACTTTTACGTCAAAGGCACTACTCGGTTCGATTCTGCGTGGCCACATAAATTTGCTATTCATTCTTCTTGTGCATATGAGAGACCCTAGAGAAGCCCTGTAAGATAAACTAAATATAAAACTGTACGAAAGAGGTGCTGTCCTTGTGGAGGATGGTTAATTACGATAAGCTACACCACACCTTGAAGATCATCTCGAATAAATTTTCAAATTGATTTTTTCGAATCCTGGAAGCTTTCTTAGTCAGGAAATAATCATGATTAATACTCGTAAGTATCTCAGTCTGCACTCACTGTTGAGCATATTGACGAAGTTCTCCAAGCCGTTCAGAAACTGCTCCCTCGCGTGCTCCTGGCACTCGAGCTGGCCCCAGCCGCTGCCCTGCAGCTCGCGGAGCTGCGGCACCAGTACAGTTGACAGAACCTGCTCAACGCCTCGCAGTATGCCGTCGGAACCGTCAATGCTAAAGAAGGTGACGTCGCGCGAGATGTTGGCCTCGGTGACGGCCTGCTGGCTGTCTGGCCGCATGAAAACGGCGCAGGGGCCGCGAATCGGCGCCGAGCTGCCGTCCGACACGAAAATGCGCGGCTTCTGCGCCCGAGTGGACTTGCTGCCCGGCTGCCCGATGCGGATCTGGTCGGCTGGAAGAGTTTGATTGGGG
Source organism: Macrostomum lignano (assembly GCA_002269645.1). NCBI lineage: Eukaryota > Metazoa > Platyhelminthes > Macrostomidae > Macrostomum > Macrostomum lignano. The sequence continues at coordinate 1,658 of NIVC01004531.1, forward strand.
CAGGCGGATGTTACGCAACTACTTGGTTCGGTTCAAGCGTTACTAAGATAAGGTAAACCAAATTTTTTATAATAAATGACGGTGAAATCACGCCTCTGACAAATGAAATGACATCCACATCAAATGAGGTGACGCCCCTTTCAAATGAAATGACACCCACATCAAATGAGGTGACGCCCCTTTCAAATTAAATGACACCCACATCAAATGAGTTGACGCCCCTTTCAAATTAAATGACACCCACATCAAATGAGTTGACGCCCCTTTCAAATGAAATGACACCCACATCAAATGAGGTGACGCCCCTTTTTTAAATTAAATGACACCCCTTTCAAATGAAATGACGCTCAGTAAATCAAATGAAATGACGTCCCTATCAAATGTAATGGCGCTCCTTATGCCCATGGTTTTTGAAAACGCAAAAAAATGGTTTTATGAAAATGCACACTTAAAATCTGACTTTTTGAGTTCCAAAGTCAGTACGAGTACTTTGAGTTGTAAAATCCTAGAGGAGACCTGAAGATCGTTAGTTCTTTTCAGAATTATTTATACTTGAACGAATTTTATAATAATACGAGCCTAACACCAAAAAGTATCTCATTTTTTGACTAAATACCACGAGACGTACCACTGAAAAAACTTCTTGTGACTATAAACTAGTAGTGATAAAATATCGTGCATTGCTCAGCACCAGTGAACTGTACAATTTCATCACTATTAACTTTCACTGTTTCAAAACTTGTAAAAATATGTTAATCTTTGTGTCACTTTTAGCAATAAGAGAGAAGTGACATTACTCTTGATATTAGGTAAATTGTGAACTCGTCGACAAACATGGAGTAATTTCTTTTGTAGAAATACCGTCGCTCCTGAATATACATGTAGTTAAAACGCTGAAAGATGTTAGAAAAGAAATAAATGTTATCTGTAAATTTAATAGAGTAAACTCTACCGGTTGGATAACATCTTTTGATAGCATATCATTTGCTCATGATCTATTTTGATCACTTACGCCCTTCTTTATCGAGGTCCGGTTCTTGATAGTGCACCAGAATTTTGCAAGTTCCTCCGGCAGCAAAGAATAACTCCATCTGGTCCACGTTGTTGCCATCGAGAATGCCGTCTTCTACTTCGGACTTTTCTATGCAGTAGAAATCGGCAACTTGAGCCAGCAGGTGGTGGTGCCGCTCGTCGAGACGATGCCGCCTCGCTTCCCGCTCTTCTTTGAGCTTTTGCTGAGAAAGGGCAAAATTTCGAACAAAATCGGTTCAGCCGTTTTTGCTAAAATCGATCATATACGAGCGTACCTACCTACCTAGATAGACACCGGCAGACTATTTTTAGTATATAGATTTATTATACCGTAAAGAGTATTGCAAAACTGATTAGCGCTCCTAATTTTGTAGTACACACACATCTGTTATTTTCATTATTAATATTAATAGGTACTGAAGTAAAAAATTTTATCGTTTTCAACACTTACGAATTTTTACATAAGTAAATTTAAAACTGAATATTACCAGTTACCACTATTTAAATACTAAATTAATAGTAACTTTTTTTATTAACCAATAAGACACGTATAGTTTATTATTTTATCTTGGATATAATTTTTTCAACTTTTTAACAGTTAAACAGTTAAGTTTAATAGGGTTTTTCGTTAAAAAAATCCGTAAATGTAAGCAATTTTTGCTTCAAAATATATAAAGTTCTCCCTCTTAAAATAATCTAAGTTGCTTTTTACTTAAAAGTAAATGATCTGTAGTTTTTAGATGTTTTACCTGTTTCTCCTTTATATTTTCACCAGAAGTCAAAACGGAGACCCGGGCTTTGCCCTTTTGGGCGCTACCCGTTCTCTTGCCTTGATCGGCTTCTCCTCCAGGCATCAACTAAATTATTGACTTTGCATTCAATTCAAATCAAATAAAGTTAAAATAATTTTGATTGAAATTTATTTTCTTGATCGCGATTACTTCAGGATTTATTTAATAAATACAACATCCGTGATATTGTTAAATCCATAACTTTTACGTTGCCATTAGTTTCATCACTATAAACAAAATCTAACAATGTGGTATGTCAAGTGACGTAAATTACAAAAGTTAATCAAGATATATTTTAGTTGATAATATATAAATCTGATCTTAATATTTTGTATATTCTTTAAAGTTTCTATACAACCATCGACGACTTTATAAAGTCTAAGACACGTACTTATGTTCTTCCGTAGGCTAAGTTTATTTTTGGACCAGTTTTTTTTAGTTCTGTTTTTAACAAACTATTTTAACACACGCCTTAATTACATACTGTTTTACACAAATACGAGTATGATCATATGGATTGTACATGTAAATGTGAACATGAGACATGATTAATCACTGTTGTACATTTAAGCGTGCCGTAAAATGCTTGCATTTTACAAATTACATGTGTACGTAAGCAGTGTGTATAGTACATGTTCACATTTACATATAATTGAAACAGCAGAAAAATTTTAGTCCATTTATAGAAATATGATCTACTAATAAAAAGCGGTCGAGCATGAACTTTGGAAAAAGTTATTTGATCCGACGAAGGGTACATGCATTCTGCTTCTGGTGCCTTTGATAAACTACCGGTATGCTTCTTTTGATTTCAGTTCAGTGCAGGTCAGCGCAATATAGAAAAATCCACCCACGTTTGATTCATCATATTTTCATTATTCGTCGCGCAACCCAAGCGTTCGTGCCAATTTGCGCATTCTTTTCTAGTGTCGCTTTTATTTGACCCCGTCATACAGCGAAACCTTTCTTTATGACTTGCAAATCCGGCCTAAAATAATATTTATTGGAATTGGATTTCACCGATTTTATATTTTATTGAGGTTGTAAAAACCGAAGAATATGCAATCTAGGTAAAAAGAAGTGATTATTCATGTTAAACTCCGAATGGTACAAAAAAGTCAAGCCACTGTTCTTTCATATTTTGCTAATACATGTCTAATGTTTGCTCACTTCTTAAAAAATAAAAAGGTACAATTACAGAATTAAGATGACTATATAAATGTACCTTTCTCTAAACCAAAAGACAGGCAGGCCTTTAAGGGTAAGTAGACTAGACTTGATTGCGACTGGAATAACGCAACCAAAAGACAGGACGTCATAATCATGTCCTTCTGTGTCATCATGCAAACCAAAACATGTCTGATCGGTCTAAAATCTTAAACGAATTTTCAGCTCTTGTAGTACTAAGATTAATCTTATTTACATCCCTATTTACGCACAGGATCGCAATGTTTGAAAGTTACACAACGAAAAAAACAATGCATCTAGATCTACGATGTTAAGAGACAGTATAGTCTACAAATACATGCTGACTTACAATATATTGAATCGTTGCTTCTTTAACACAGCGACTCAACTTTATCAATAGACTGCTCTATACATCTACAGCTAGTAAACAGTATAGAAGCCCATTCAGCATTAATTATGTATTCGCCTTTCTCGTCGTTGCCAATGGTGATTGAAATTCTTTCATCTCGGCCGCTAAAAATACCAGAGAGGGATAAGGATCCCACTGCTTTACTGCACAATATGGCGGCACTTTTGATACACTCATCCCTAGGAGAAACTTGATGGGTAAGATTGAGTATACAGATGGACAATAATCAGTAGTTCACTGAGTACTTAATCAATGCCTCATCGATTAACCTACGAACTATTAAGAAACCTGTCAAAAAAATGACGCAGCTATTTATTCATATTAACTATAGATTCGAATTTCAACATAATCTGCCAGAGACGCAGCCCTTACACAATTAATTAATATACTCGTACATGTACAAGGCCACCCTCAAACAAACTATATGTATTCGACTCAAAGTCTAAAAGTCTACTTGATATGTACCTTTGGGCTTTGGCGGCTTATGATTCGTAATTTTGGTTTAGCGCGCCAAAATGGGTGTCTGATGCGTCGAAACGGGTGTCTGTGGCGCCAAACTGAGTGTCTGTGGCGCCAAACTGAGTGTCACACATTAGCTTACCAAACTCAATGTAAACCTACTAAACTACTTACCTGTTTTTCCTTATGTTAGCAAGCAAAAACCCAATGGAAAACTTACTAAGCGTCATCTAGCAGGGGCGTCGCAGGTGAGAATCTTTTAAACAATGCATGCAGCAGTAATTTTTTATTCTATTATCTTTTTTCAGAATCGCTTCCGTGTCCAACTGATTTTTCGAGGTCCGTATTCTGTTCGCTCACGCGATATTCATTATATTTACCTGCGTTGCTGCAGCGTAGCATGCCAAACACAGCATGAGCTATACAGGCTGCTTTCCCCAGGGTCCCGTTAGAATCAGCGAGGTACTATCTGCGCACGCGGCTAATTCTCGGGTCACACGAGTGTACCACATATAGCTTTATTCAAACGTCAGAATGGGCTGTGACGGGAGTTTTTTTACGACAGTCAGTAGCTAAACTGAAGGGAAAGAGAATGTTTGATTCAACAAACACAAATGCTCCTTACTGTTCTGTCTCTATCTCTATCCCTATTTTGCTTTATTCAAAAGCAATATAATGGTGGCAGCAAGTACAAAATGCGGTTGCCCCAGGGGTTTCTAACGGTAAGTACAGCTGTGCACGTGTCAGTAGCGGGATCAGCTAGAACTCTGTTGACATCACGTGATTCAAATGTGCAGCTGCATTGTCACGTGAGTTACCCAGGAGGTTTAATTCCCCTTCTGGCTGTTCTATTACTGTTTTACCAGAGTGAAATATTCTTTATGTTGGTTCATTATTGCGAATCTGTATCAACGTTTCTTTAATTCGAAGATTACTAGCTTAGAGAATCCACGACCTTGATATTCCCCAGGCTTGAGATTATCATTTCTATTAGAACTGCTTAGAACTATATTTTTTTAAATACACTACATGTAGCCTCTGACCTTTCAACCTTGAGATCTCAGCAATTCCCCCTAAGTCTTGACATCTCAGCAATTCCCCGTAAGTCTTGACGTCTCAACAATTCCCCCATCGACGTTGAATTGAGATCAGCCAGAAAACAAAAAGCTTATCGTTTTTAATGTGGCCAAAATTTTAATTTTCAAAGTTCCCTGTAATTTAGTACCAGATCCAGCTGGGGTCACGGGAAGGTCACCTGATTATGATCAACCTCCCTTCTATGCTAGCCTATATATGTGCACCTCCCAACAGTCCACAGTACATGTGCAATGCCATCCAAATTTCGATCAGTAAAGTTCACTTTGGGCACTATAATCAAGCCAATACCACGTGTTACACTGAATCCTTGTATGTTTGTTTTGCGCGTCAAGGTTGTAAAACTTTCTTCTGCAAGTAAAAACACAAAATGAAGAATCGGATTTTGCAAGAACTTTCATATGTTTATACGCTTTTATGGTGGGCTAAATTTGCTAGTTCAACTACGAGTAGTCAAGTGGCAAGGTCTGAATTTAACAGTTTAGCTATAGTAAACTTTGACCGCAGAATTGTTAGCACTGTATTGCTACTGTTCGAGAGGGCTCGCCCTGCTCCTGCCTATACGAACTTACTGGTGCATTGTGGCTAATACTGACACACTCGCATAGCAATTGGTTGCAAGTCACAAACGCCAAGCTGCATCGCTATACTGTCAGGGGAGAGGGGAGATGAAGAGGGAAAGCGTTTAAGTAAATTGCTTTTTCTGCGGCTGTGACGGCTGGCTGCAGCAGAGGGGCAGGCCAGTAAAGTAAGTGCAGTTCATGGTGCCTGGACATTTTCGGCCCTGAAGGGGTTCCTGCTACTGCTGCTGCTGCTGCTTCTGTTTGCCTTTAGTGCAATCGTAGCAGTGCGCTTGTAGCAAAAAAGGCCATATATAGCTTTTATTGATCCGAAGATTCGCCTCGTTTACCATGCATGTATAGTAGGAATTGCGAGTAAATATGTACGAGATACGTGCAGCTGCATGCGCACAAGGCCTGCATTTTACTCCTGCGCTATAGTTTTGTTCGTCTAGATCCGAACGTTCGGTGCGGGACTAAAAGCGCGTGACTGAAATCAAGGGTTCGTCTCGTGCCATTCGAGAGCTATAACTATGCGGCGGTCGCGCCGTGATAGCAGGAGGGGCCTAGGTACGAGGCCCAACATGCATGCAGAGAGTCGTTAAATCTGCTAATGCATGCATTCGTGTCTCGTATAATCGACCTGCGCAGTTTGTTATAAATTCCTTTTAGTTTTGCGGTTTGCTCACTAAAAAAGAACGAAAAAGAGAGAAGTTCGCGTCGATTGAGTAGAGCTCATTCCGATTAACAACCGGATTATCAATTGACGACAGCTCATAAATAATCATTTTATTCTCGTTCCAATGTTCAGCTTGAAATTCGAATTTTCAAACTCGTTATAGAGAAGCGAGAGGGGGAGCGGAAGAGGAAGAACTAGCGGGGACAGTCAGTGGGAGGCTATTGCTATACTTGGATAAAAAACGCACTGTCAGACCCTCCTCAGCCACCGCCATCCCCCCAATATGGCAATGCCGACCACGTGACTGGGGAGGCCCAGTGTTTTTTAATCCAACCACACTCCTTTAAGCCCTGTTTAGGGGCTGCGTGGTGGAGTGGAGAAGGCTTGTGGAGAGAATAGTCGACAATCCGCCACCCCACCCCTACCCTATTTTTGGGGGCATGGGGTTTGGCGCATGTGCAGGGCTTAGGGGCGGTTGGGCGGGTTGTCTACTACAGCTCTCCGCCACGCTAGAGCGTGTGGAAGGGGGGCCCTTTTGGCCCCCTCCCCAATTGCTCTGGAATCGGCCTGGCCTCCTCCAACCCCCACACACAGGCGCTCCACCTCACATCCCGTGCCGCCAAGGTCTGGAGCGGCCCAATCGCCCTGTTTTTGCGGAAAGAGGAGAACGGAGAGAGGATAGTTGGAAGAAAGCTGAGAGAGAAAGAGAGGGGGGAGCGAAACGCACTACTAGCCGTTTGGCTTTTCTGCATTTGGGAAGGCAAATTGAAGGGGACTTTTGGTTGGCTGCGGCCATGAAATGAATAAGGGGTGGCGTTGTGGGGGAGAGCGAGGCAGCGCGAGTGAGTGGGGGCCATAGTAGGTTAGAGAAGAACGATAGAAAAAATACTTAGGGGGGTGTCTTTTCTCGAGGATTTTTGTAAGGGAGAATTAGACATAGGACTCTGCCTCACTGACAGACAGCCACAGGGTGTAAGCTTCGCAACAATAGCAAGGGCCGATAGTATTCGGCTCCGAGCTGCATTATTGCCGGCAGACGTGAATTCTTAAAAGTGTGCTGCTTAGCATCGAATGAGCCGGCGCAACTCTAGTCGTCAGGTTCTGCTGCACGACAGATTGTAGCGCAATTAATATGACCGCAGCTGCTGCTGCTGCTGCTGTTGGCTACGCCGCAGTGCTGTTTCAACGGTTGACATCACTGCGCTATCATTGTTGCTACGCTGCCGTTTGGATTGCCGTCGCCTTGTCCGCGAATCCGGCCTGTAAGAGCGCTTTTTCTGTCTTTGCATTTAGTCAAGCGAAAGCTGGCTTTACTTTACATCGCTTCGAAGAAAGCCTTCATTGTAACAATGGCTCGGCATGACCCCAGATGAACCCGGGCGATGATGTCTCTATGAATAAAAACGACTCGATTTTGCCCTTTACGCGTGGACTGACTGAAAGAAGCAATTTTTGTAGCTTATAGGTGGCAACGCTAAACAAAAGCGTGTTTTCGTTCGTTATAATTTGCATTTAGTCACTTCCCATTCTGGCTTCGAATTTGCTATGTTCTCATTTTTCGTCTGGTTTGTCCGGTTTGTCCTACGTCCGTAGCTAGCTAGTAGTCAAGAAAGCAACATGGAAGAAATGTGCCTGTAGATTTGTATAAAAAACGCTAGAAATCTCCGATCATACGAGAATCAAATTTGTAAGCCCCCAGCAACAAGCTTCTGGAAGCCACATACGGATAGAATGGATTGATACCTGCTAATCTATGCATTAATGCTACATGCATTGATTCAGCTTTGCCTCATATTGTAGAAACTGTGGGACGATAGCAACATTTTCTTGTTAGGAAGCATCTGTCAGCCATTTCCTCCCCAGGCATTTAAAAGGCGTTCAGTACTCCCCGTGGGCGATATTTGCACAGACACTTTTTTGCTTTGAACTTTGCTCACTTTTTAGATGCGCAATCAATAGTGAATCCTGACTGGCTGACAAACAAGAGCAGACAGTCATGAGCAAATGCACTTTAAGAACAATCCAATGCTGTGTGTAGTTCAATTGTTGTTAAGGAAAGTGTCAATCAACTTTCTTCATTTGATACTCCATTGGGTATGCAAGACATTGTAGTGTAGTCTGCATTAGCTCAATACATGCTTGAGATCACCTAAGATGCTGGTCGATTCAACCGGAACCATAAAGCTACTGTAGCTCTGTTGCCTCTGCTCTGCAAGCGAAAACATTAATGACATTTTAATGCAATGCATACTGACAGGGGCTTCCATTTGACTGGTGAGGGGCAATCTATTCTTAGGCACATGGGTAGCACACTAAAACTAAATACTAAATGGTTTGGCTAGATTGGTATTGTCTGACTACCACTGCTCTCTCCCAGAAAACTCCATACTAATTCCGTCACTAACCAGAAGCATTACATGAGTCATGCTTCTCGTTAGCCTCTAAGCGTGGGATTTTGGTCTAGGGATTTCTGTTGAAGCCCTCGCTTAGGCAATATTTCGTCATTAGATTAATCTATTGCAGAAATAGCTAAATTGCATCACAAAAATGCAACCTAGCGGTATAGTTTGTGTACAGCCGCGACATACTTGTACCTAGCCTGTGTAGTTTGAATAGATTCCCGGTTCCCGATCCCGGTTCCCGATCCCGGTTCCCGATCCCGGTTCCCGATCCCGGTTCCCGATCCCGGTTCCCGATCCCGGTTCCCGATCCCGGTTCCCGATCCCGGTTCCCGATCCCGGTTCCCGATCCCGGTTCCCGATCCCGGTTCCCGATCCCGGTTCCCGATCCCGGTTCCCGATCCCGGTTCCCGATCCCGGTTCCCGATCCCGGTTCCCGATCCCGGTTCCCGATCCCGGTTCCCGATCCCGGTTCCCGATCCCGGTTCCCGATCCCGGTTCCCGATCCCGGTTCCCGATCCCGGTTCCCGATCCCGGTTCCCGATCCCGGTTCCCGATCCCGGTTCCCGATCCCGGTTCCCGATCCCGGTTCCCGATCCCGGTTCCCGATCCCGGTTCCCGATCCCGGTTCCCGATCCCGGTTCCCGATCCCGGTTCCCGATCCCGGTTCCCGATCCCGGTTCCCGATCCCGGTTCCCGATCCCGGTTCCCGATCCCGGTTCCCGATCCCGGTTCCCGATCCCGACAACAGTGACTAACCTGTTAAAATCAACACAAAGATAAATCGTTTTTTGCTCCAATTTCTCCACAGGTGGCATAATCCTATCAGAGCACACTGGTCCGATTCCGGAATTTTCTAACGAGCCACCGGCTGAGTTTTTGGCCATCAGTGGCGGACCAGAAGCTTCGAACCAGTTGAGCTGTTCGCTAAAAAGTGGAGCACATTCTGACGGAATTCAGCTTCGCTGGCTTTATGAAGAGTACATCGTGAACTCCACGAGCGGTCAAACAGTTCTAGCGTCGCTAGACACCCCGGTTGCTAACTCTACAGCTGTGCCATTTGTGGACTTGGGCAACGGCCGACTGCAGGTATCGCAAAGCGGCAACGGTGACAAATTTCTGCTACCAGAAGTTGCTGGTCAGAGCGGAAGACGGGGGCACCGGTACAGGGTGTACTGCCAGGCCAAGGATGTGCGGACCGGCTACGTTAGTTTGTCCCGAAAGACTATTCTCAGGAAAGGTGAGTCATGGTAATAAATCCTTCTATTTGGTCTATAACTCCATTTAGTCATTTGTCTTACTCCATTTAGGAGTTAGGGGGTTCCGGACATCCAGATACAGCGGGGAGGCGTCGACGCCCATTTCGCTAACCCCCTGGCCACTACGGTCAGTTAGTGCTGGTGCCGGTGTCTGCAGCGCGGTCTCCCGCCGGAGAGTCCAGGGGGGGGGTTCTCGAAAGTGTCATAAGCTCTATGGTAAGAGTCCAGGAGGTGGATGGTAGCGCTCGCCAGGAAGCCTTTTAGGTAGCGGATGAACTGGGAGAAATTCTCGGGCCTTAAAACGGCTTAGAGATCCGGGTTGGGGGGCCAGGATAGGTGGACCTGTTCTGAGTAAAGGCGGGACATTAACAGATGAAGTGCTCCACATTCTCGACACCGTAGAGGCAGAAAGGGAATTTCTTCACTGGGAGGTAGCAATGCCGGGGCAAAACATCAAACAAAAATAAATGGTGACATGACTATTGAAAGGGCCATGATCACGTCACCGCCCTGATGTCCCTGCGGTTGTGTCCAAACAAGGCTCTGTGGAGTGCGGGGGAGGAACAGGGGACGGCCGCTCGGCATTTCCGTGGGAAAATGGGGTATTGGGAAAATGGGTATTGGGAAAATGGGTATTGGGAAAATGGGTATTGGGAAAATGGGTATTGGGAAAATGGGTATTGGGAAAATGGGCTCAGCGACGTCTATAGTGAAGCCAACGTTGTTGACGCCGAGTCGCTGTACGGGTATTGAGCGGCCGGATTTAGTCAAGATTTTATCCAACTCAGCCTGTATTCAAATTGCACAAGCTTTTTCATCCACGGGGGAGAGAAAGTTGCTCTCAGTTGTTTAAGCAGACTCAGATTTACGTAACCATCTCGGCAATAAAAGTTGGGTAATAAAAGTCAGTCTGGATCCCCAAAGGATGCATATTTTGGCGCACCGCGCACCGGGATGACCCTAAAGAGCCAGCCAGTTCAAGTATCATATACGAAAAGCATATAACAGTAGGAAATTCTCCATCCCGTCTATTGGGACTTTCAATTTAATTATAGCTAGTAGAAAGAACTGTAAGCGAGTAGCTTCGCTTAGTAACTTAGCATATAAGTCGGTCGACTCCAGTTGTAAGATATACAGTAGCAAGACGAATGTTTTATCTGATATGACAACGACTGCAGAGACGCAAACGCACAGAGGGCTCTGAGCTGCGTGAGCAGTACTGGGAAGGTTGCTGCGAGGGAGTGTTATAGTAACTGATAAATTAATATTGGCCCAGAGTCTGGAATCTGGACCGACTTGATGGAGAATAGTAGTAAGCCGGCGAGTTGTTGGCTAGAGCTGACTAATGCTCACTCCATCGATAACTTATCTAAGATATACAAAGACTCAAAGATTGGTTTGGCTAGGCATTTACTTAGCGCAAATATCGCCAGATTGGTACAATACAGAATATATAAAATATAAGCGTGGAAAGTATTGCACTGAGCTGGACCCTGAGTTGTTGAATATGCAGATTTAGATGGGGAAAATGAGATAAGATAGACTTCTGATATGGTCAGAGTGACAGATTTCTGTCGCAATACGTTTTAGGACGTTTCCGTTTTTGAGTGGGCCTCATTAAATAGTTTTATTGTCTGAAAAATGTGATTGCACTGCCTGATAATGCTTGATTCTAGTTGAGGTTGGTAGGTTATAGAAATGCATTTGGCTTGTAAAACTTGGATAATCTCTGGGGCGAAATTTTCGTCAATTAATCCGCCTCTCTCGGCAGGCAATTAGATGCTTTGTGTGCCAATGCCTAATTAATGGAGATTAATTGCGAGGGGCAATACGGGGTCGTTTTTGACGTTCTTTTGTGCCAAAGAGACAGGATGCGGGACCGCGCTTTCAGACTTCTGCGGGGCTTTAACAGAAGAGAGGCAGAAAACGTCTTTTAAACTAGGCATCTGAGTTGGAAGAAATTTTCGAAAGAACACAGGAAAATGCACAAAAATCAAGTCTAGAAGAAAATTACCGATTAAAGAAGGGTTAATAAAGGCAGATGACAGTAACTAGAGGCTACCAACCATTATGGATGCATCAGACTCATGAGCATTCAGGCCTCAGTAATAGCTATAATAGACAAGTTGACCTTGGCTTCATGTTGTATAGTCAGTGGGACGGCATGGTACTGACTATATTGCCATACAAGGGAGAGACTGAGGAGAACGGGGATGACTTGAGGCGGCCACATATAGGCTTTAGAAGGAAATGTGTGGATCCATAATATAATATTGCACTGGCAGGATTTATGACCGATGCTTTTCTGGGGGGGGGATGAGGTGACGTTGTCGGTTGGATCTCCGCAATTTCTACTGCCCTGTCAGCTGGTGAGAAGAGCAAAAGCAGCTAGCGGCAGTGTACGCACGTTGGGGACTGCGATCGCTACTGAGGGGATGCTCTTTGAGGCAGTCCCGCCAGCGGGCATTATCTGGCTAAACCATAGCCTGCTTTATGCTTGATTTACTGCCGCTGCTCAGTCTGCTTTTTTATTTCTGCCTCTGTCATAGTTGCAGGCCCGTTGTGGCTGTGTGTGTCGACTGCTGTGGCCCTATAAATGCGGTGTTAAAATTGAAAATAAACCAGACGGCACGTTCTGAAGGTGCACGATGTACTTCATTGTGCAAAGTCTCAACTTGATTTTAACGTTCGACTTTAACTCATGATGTAAATAAATGATTAAAAGGACGAATGAAGTAATTTGTGAGGATGTGGGCAGTCGTCCCGCAGCCATGTGTGAAGGCAAGCAGTTGTTATGAATACGCACACCCAGGAAGACACTCACTCATGGTTTACTTAATAGTTCTAACATTTGTAATAAAAAACCAGCTGCTCATATATCAGTATTGAAATAGATTTAATACCAGTGTTGGGCAAGTTACTCAAAAAAAGTAACTTGCGTTACTGTAAATTAAGTTACCAATTTTTAAAAAGTAACTTACGTTAGCCTAGTAACTTTAGACAAAAACCCGATAACTTTTAAGTTACTATCCGTTACTCACTTCCGTTACCCATGTTATTAACAAAATTTTCTGTTTTTTCACATTGCACATTTTTTCACATTGTTGTTACCAAAATTTGCCGTTGGGCATTGAGATTAACCGATTAACAGACAGAGACAGGAATTGGCGACACGATGTGAGGCAATTAGAAGGACCAATGGGCAATGGCAATCAATAATTAAAATTATAAATGATAAAATAAACTAATATCAATAATTCAATAGAGTAAAATAAATAGAACTGTATAAAATGGTGTAGTGTACTGCAGTGCCAGTGGAAGGACTTGTGGAGGCTACAGATGAATTTATTTCTTTGGTTGTTTGTTTGAATCAAACTTCAAAATTTTTAGTAACTTGAAAATGAAAGGCAAAAATATTTTACCGAAATTATAACAAAGTAAAACATGTTTCAAGTTTTTCTTCATTAATTTAAGCACAATACCATATGATACTATTCACTTAATTTTGAATTTAGGAATGAAAAATGCAAAAACATGTGATAACCGGCGTAATAGCTAAGCATTTCAGTTTTAAATTTAAATATTGCGATTGTTGCAAAGTAACTGTAACGGACTTCCGAAATTTGAGTAACTTACCGTTACTCCGTTACTAAAATAAAAAAGTAACTTGCGTAAGGAACGCTTTACGAAAAAGTAACTTGCGTTACCATTTGCAAGTTACTCGGTAACGGAAGTGCCCAACACTGTTTAATACATAGGCAGATTATTAGACCCTTTTGAGTTCAGATAACGCTAAATGCATAGCAATTGATTGCACTATGTAAAGTACGTCTACCGATTGTACTTCGTTTACGGTTGGGTTAGCAAATAGTCTGGCAAGGGAAGTCTCCATGCCTGAAAGGCTGAAAGCATATAGATTAAATACTGCTCCTGTAATGTTTGAAGAGGCTTCCAGCGCCGCTCTCCATTCCCTCTTAATATATAGCGAGCAAGCTGAAGCTATGGTTATTAGTCATTCACGGCGGGGAAAGTGAAGGAAGCAAGAATGCGAGGGTTAACATGAGCCAGGCATGGGTAAGGGTTCCTGGGTTCCTGCAGTCCATGAATCTCTCAGTCAGTGCTATAGTTCCTTATACCCCTGAAATAGACTCCTACAAGTGCACCTCAGTTTCTAAGCGGAGTCGCTAGCACGCGTGCCTATAGTCTTAGTCAGCAGCTATAGAGACAGAGGCCAGAAGATTTAGTTCAATTAGTTGGCCAATAGTAAATCTTGTGTGTTGCGTGTGTGTGTGTGTGTGCGTGTTTTTTCCATGAATGAACTTCATAGTCTCGGTCGGTTGCAGTCCCGTTGCTTAGCGTATGTGCTGCTGATGCATGCGCGGTACAGGCAGAAGCACTATCTGTCTATCCAGCTACTGTCGTGTCTGAGTCATCGCGTCACGGGGGGGGTGGTTGCTGCAACTTAAAGTAGCAATCCAGGGGTTTGGGTTAGTAAGCTGAAGGAATATACAAAACTTTAACCAATAACATATCGGGTTGCTTTAACTGTTTCAAAAGGATGAAAACCAATATTTATTTGTTCGGCTGTGTCATTTGAAACTTTGCGTCTCATGTACAAATATTACACACGACTGTCTTATGGTACTCGTGGACTACCTGTAGGATGCTGCAGGCACCGGAGGAGACGGGCGCCCACTAGGTGTTTCCGCGATTACATGTTGTCGAACCTGTGACGGTGACTTCACAAGACTCGGGCTACAGATTTTATATTACCTAGATATGTCACTCCAGCATACGCTAAAGCTATTCAGCGGTCGTGTCCGAGACATCGAATAACCGGGGGTTAGGGCCACAGACACTAGCTGCGACTAATGTTTGAGAGCTGCAGAAGCCACTGTCTATGATCAAAACCCCAGGGTTTTCGCGCTGCTCTCAGGCGGCTAGAGTGGCCTATCTAAGTAATATAGAATCTGTGCACTAGAGAGAGTTACATAGAAGCTACGTAAGCATTTCGTGAAAAACTAAAGCCTGATAAACTTGTGATTGCACCTCGGAAGAAACCCATGCTTACTTTATTGAGAAGAAGTCCAGAAAATGAGACGAAATTCGCACGACTTAGAGTTAAAAATTTGATACTATTTTTAGAAAGCATTCATAAATGCCAAACAAATGACAGCTGGAATTGAGTAATGACCCGTCAAACCACCCCGTTTAGCTTGGATCAAATTTATTGCTGTCTTACCCTCTAGGAACTGTCTACTGACTGCATGACAGGGGAATCACATTTCTACAATAGCTAGCATATAGCTGTCTGTATCCATGCATAAAAGCCTGAGTATTAAAACCGAAGCTGATGTGCGCAGTTGGCGTCTCCAACCAAGCTGCAGTACAGGCCAAATACTCAGTGTATTCCCAAACCTCAATGACTCTGTGTTCTGCGTCTTTGTCTGTTCTCAACTGAAATTCTCCCTGCCTTACTCAACTACTCACTTCCCCCAAACTAGTCAGACCATGACTCACTTTTCTCTGACTGTGAATTATTTATTAAGTTTCAGCTTGCGGTTTCCACGGCAGAACTAAGCGTAGATTTTGGTTGGGAAAATTGTTGGCTACAGATGAGGATCTGAATCCCAATGAATTGGGATTTTGATTGGGAAAATTGTTGGCTATAGATGAGGATTTGAATCCCAATTCATTGGGATTTTGATTGGGAAAATTGTTGGCTACAGATGAGGATCTGAATCCCAATGAATGATGATCTGAATCCCAGTGAATGATGATTTAAAACTAATGAGAACCTTGAACTCAAAATATCATTAAATACATTTTCCACCATCTATGTTCACCCGCAGTGAGCAACCTTCGCCAATGCCGCGCTGTGCTCAACTGTTTCTCCGGCGTCGATGGCGGCACAGCGGTGTGTCGGGTGCAAACCGACCCGGTGTCTCTCGAGGCGTTCTTTCGAGTGGAATTTTACAGGCAAAGTCTGCCGGCGGTTGATCCGGCAGCTGGGGACCCGAGCTCTTTGCAGCTGCTCAGATATGGTGAGTTCAAAGCTAGGGATTGTTTCTTGAGTACGATTAGAGAGACACTGACATGCTGACATACTGACTTGCTGACATACTGACATGCTGACATACTGACATGCTGACATACTGACATACTGACTTGCTGACATACTGACATGCTGACATACTGACATGCTGACATACTGACTTGCTGACATACTGACATGCTGACATACTGACATGCTGACATACTGACATGCTGACATACTGACATGCTGACATACTGACATGCTGACATACTGACATGCTGACATACTGACATGCTGACATACTGACATGCTGACATACTGACATGCTGACATACTGACATACTGACATACTGACATGCTGACATACTGACATGCTGACATACTGACATGCTGACATACTGACATACTGACAGACATAGTGACATTACTGACATACTGCCATACTGACATACAGCTGACATACTGACATACTGACATAAGATAAGAGAGGATAGAAGAGTAGATAAGCGAGACGAAATGCAGAGAGACAGAGATAGAGGTAGATGAGGTTCCGTCTAACAACCAGAGCACGGACTGATACATCCAGATGGATAATCGAAAGTGATGTTCGGGGAGGGCAGTCGGAGAGGAGAATGAGTACAGTTCCTCATAGCTATTACTCAGCCTGAAAAAATACGCAAGTCTAGCATTGAGTAGCACGAGAGAGCTGTTGAGGCAGCAATCCAGAGCAGTATGCTGTACTGAAGGGATGGAATGAGTGATTCAAACTGGATCCGGGATGCTGGCTTTTATGGAGGAAGGAAAACAGACTGAGGCATGGAATACTAAACTCTGGAGTGCTGGATGCAGGGATAGCGATTTTTCTTAAAATGAGCGCTGGGCGAGCCTAGTGTTAATATCAATAATATAAAAATCTGATGGTGTTGCAGATTCTGCTTTTGCTTAGGGTTTAAGACTAGGAATTTTTTGAGCTTTCGAAGATTATAGTTAGTGAAGATTATAGTTTGCGAAGAAAAGTTTTGTGAAGATTAGGGTTTGTGAAGATTAGGGTTTGTGAAGATTAGGGTTTGTGAAGATTAGGGTTTGTGAAGATTAGGGTTTGTGAAGATTAGGGTTTGTGAAGATTAGGGTTTGTGAAGATTAGGGTTTGTGAAGATTAGGGTTTGTCAAGATTGGGGTTTGTGAAGATTAGGGTTTGTGAAGATTAGGGTTTGTGAAGATTAGGGTTTGTGAAGATTGGGGTTTGTGAAGATTAGGGTTCGTGAAGATTAGGGTTTGTGAAGATTAGGGTTCGTGAAGATTAGGGTTTGTGAAGATTAGGGTTTGTGAAGATTGGGGTTTGTGAAGATTAGGGTTCGTGAAGATTAGGGTTTGTGAAGATTAGGGTTTGTGAAGATTAGGGTTTGTGAGGATTAGGGTTTGTGAAGATTAGGGTTTGTGAAGATCAGGGTTTGTGAAGATTAGGGTTTGTGGGTTTGTAAAACTTACGTTTGGCAAAATTTTAGTTTTTTGGCCTTCAAAATACGTTAGCTAGCATAGTACAGCCATGAATAGAAATGGATAGAACCGCTGCTCCACTATATTAGAGCACGCTCAGTCGGTCAGAAGATCCAGACAGTCATTCGTACTGTGATTGAGGACTTGGCTCACGCCAGCTACGGGGGCAACAAAAAAGTATCAATGCCTGCTATGCAAATGCATTCTTCTGCTTTGAAGCCAGAAAAACTTGCTGAGCTGACTAACTAAACTTTACCAAGCCATCAATTGACGAGCTATTGAGAGCCTATGGAACTCAGGGTTCGTGTGCTGCTCCCCCTCTTGTGGCCTTGTGCAGAAAGTTTCCGCAACAATGGGATTATTGAAAGGGTCTGCTTTTTGGGGAGAGTGGTTGTGGCTGCCTTGATATTTAAGCCAGTTTCTGTCTCCATTGTTAAGCTTGCAGTCATTGTCAAACAAGTATGGTATATCGTATATATTGTGGGAGTCAGGACTAGGTAGGTGAGTCAAGTTGGGTGTCAGACAATTGACAAGTTGGGTGTCAGACAATCGACAAGTTGGGTGTCAGACAATCGACAAGTTTGGTGTCAGACAATCGACAAGTTGGGGGTCAGGCAATCGACAAGTTTGGTGTCAGACAATCGAAAAGCTGGGTGTCAGACAATCGACAAGTTGGGTGTCAGACAATCGACAAGTTGGGTGTCAGACAATCGACAAGTTGGGTGTCAGACAATCGACAAGTTGGGTGTCAGACAATCGACAAGTTGGGTGTCAGACAATCGACAAGTTGGGTCTCAGACAATCGACAAGCTGGGTGTCAGACAATCGACAAGCTGGGTGTCAGACAATCGACAAGTTGGGCGTCAGACAATCGACAAGCTGGGTGTCAGACAAAGCGCTGAAAGTCACATGATATGGTATTTAAATGCAGATATGAAGAATAAGTAAAATACCGATGACTATTTCATACATTTATGCCTTTTTAGCGAAATCCGAAACGCATTCAACAGAAAAAATATTGATGTAAATATTTACGCTAAATTTGAGGCGTTAATTATTCTGGCTGTGAAAAAAAAATTATAGTTTGGAATTTTTCAGCAGCAACTTGCTGAGGGATAATTAGTGGCCTTGGCTCCCCACTAAGAATTTCTCTTCCCCTAGTCAACGCCCAGGTATCGTAAATTAAAGCTGTTATTGCTAAACAATAAAACGCGAAACTTGTGGACTTAGCGGACGGATGGTCTTGATTGAATGACTTACGACCAATGCCTGGGTCAGTCTAGTCCACCCGGCGGTTGCCGATGGGCGGTAACAGCTAGGATGCAAAATCAATTTTCATTTTGACGCTTCTTTGACCCTTGATGCTGAGTTTAGTTGGGTTTTAATTTATAATTGCAATTTAAATTTGAATGTTATGCAGTTTTTTCCAATCAATTACTCAGAAGCCATCCTATTCAGATGCTATACAGAGCACACAACACAGAAGCTACACAACACAGAAGCTACACAACACAGAAGCTACACAACACAGAAGCTACACAACACAGAAGCTACACAACAAAGAAACTACACAACACAGAAGCTACACAACAAAGAAACTACACAACACAGAAGCTACACAACACAGAAGCTACACAACACAGAAGCTACACAACACAGAAGCTACACAACACAGAAGCTACACAACACAGAAGCTACACAATACAGAAGCTACACAACACAGAAGCTACACAACACAGAAGCTACACAATACAGAAGCTACACAACACAGAAGCTACACAACACAGAAGCTACACAATACAGAAGCTACACAACACAGAAGCTACACAACACAGAAGCTACACAACACAGAAGCTACACAACACAGAAGCTACACAACACAAAAGCTACACAACACAGAAGCTACACAACACAGAAGCTACACAACACAGAAGCTACACAACACAGAAGCTACACAACACAGAAGCTACACAACACAGAAGCTACACAACACAAAAGCTACACAACACAGAAGCTACACAACAAAGAAACTACACAACACAGAAGCTACACAACAAAGAAACTACACAACACAGAAGCTACACAACAAAGAAACTACACAACACAGAAGCTACACAACAAAGAAACTACACAACACAGAAGCTACACAACACAGAAGCTACACAACACAGAAGCTACACAACACAGAAGCTACACAACACAGAAGCTACACAATACAGAAGCTACACAACACAGAAGCTACACAACACAGAAGCTACACAATACAGAAGCTACACAACACAGAAGCTACACAACACAGAAGCTACACAATACAGAAGCTACACAACACAGAAGCTACACAACACAGAAGCTACACAACACAGAAGCTACACAACACAGAAGCTACACAACAAAGAAACTACACAACACAGAAGCTACACAACAAAGAAACTACACAACACAGAAGCTACACAACACAGAAGCTACACAACACAGAAGCTACACAACACAGAAGCTACACAACACAGAAGCTACACAATACAGAAGCTACACAACACAGAAGCTACACAACACAGAAGCTACACAATACAGAAGCTACACAACACAGAAGCTACACAACACAGAAGCTACACAATACAGAAGCTACACAACACAGAAGCTACACAACACAGAAGCTACACAACACAGAAGCTACACAACACAGAAGCTACACAACACAGAAGCTACACAACACAAAAGCTACACAACACAGAAGCTACACAACAAAGAAGCTACACAACACAGAAGCTACACAACACAGAAGCTACACAACACAGAAGCTACACAACAAAGAAACTACACAACACAGAAGCTACACAACACAGAAGCTACACAATACAGAAGCTACACAACACAGAAGCTACACAACACAGAAGCTACACAACACAGAAGCTACACAACACAGAAGCTACACAACACAGAAGCTACACAACACAGAAGCTACACAACAAAGAAACTACACAACACAGAAGCTACACAACAAAGAAACTACACAACACAGAAGCTACACAACACAGAAGCTACACAACACAGAAGCTACACAACACAGAAGCTACACAACACAGAAGCTACACAATACAGAAGCTACACAACACAGAAGCTACACAACACAGAAGCTACACAATACAGAAGCTACACAACACAGAAGCTACACAACACAGAAGCTACACAATACAGAAGCTACACAACACAGAAGCTACACAACACAGAAGCTACACAACACAGAAGCTACACAACACAGAAGCTACACAACACAGAAGCTACACAACACAAAAGCTACACAACACAGAAGCTACACAACAAAGAAACTACACAACACAGAAGCTACACAACAAAGAAACTACACAACACAGAAGCTACACAACAAAGAAACTACACAACACAGAAGCTACACAACAAAGAAACTACACAACACAGAAGCTACACAACACAGAAGCTACACAACACAGAAGCTACACAACACAGAAGCTACACAACACAGAAGCTACACAATACAGAAGCTACACAACACAGAAGCTACACAACACAGAAGCTACACAATACAGAAGCTACACAACACAGAAGCTACACAACACAGAAGCTACACAATACAGAAGCTACACAACACAGAAGCTACACAACACAGAAGCTACACAACACAGAAGCTAAACAACACAGAAGCTACACAACACAGAAGCTACACAACACAGAAGCTACACAACACAGAAGCTACACAACACAGAAGCTACACAACACAGAAGCTACACAACACAGAAGCTACACAACAAAGAAACTACACAACACAGAAGCTACACAACAAAGAAACTACACAACACAGAAGCTACACAACACAGAAGCTACACAACACAGAAGCTACACAACACAGAAGCTACACAACACAGAAGCTACACAATACAGAAGCTACACAACACAGAAGCTACACAACACAGAAGCTACACAATACAGAAGCTACACAACACAGAAGCTACACAACACAGAAGCTACACAATACAGAAGCTACACAACACAGAAGCTACACAACACAGAAGCTACACAACACAGAAGCTACACAACACAGAAGCTACACAACACAGAAGCTACACAACACAAAAGCTACACAACACAGAAGCTACACAACAAAGAAACTACACAACACAGAAGCTACACAACAAAGAAACTACACAACACAGAAGCTACACAACAAAGAAACTACACAACACAGAAGCTACACAACACAGAAGCTACACAATACAGAAGCTACACAACACAGAAGCTACACAACACAGAAGCTACACAACACAGAAGCTACACAACACAGAAGCTACACAACACAGAAGCTACACAACACAGAAGCTACACAACAAAGAAACTACACAACACAGAAGCTACACAACACAGAAGCTACACAACACAGAAGCTACACAACACAGAAGCTACACAACACAGAAGCTACACAATACAGAAGCTACACAACACAGAAGCTACACAACACAGAAGCTACACAATACAGAAGCTACACAACACAGAAGCTACACAACACAGAAGCTACACAATACAGAAGCTACACAACACAGAAGCTACACAACACAGAAGCTACACAACACAGAAGCTACACAACACAGAAGCTACACAACACAGAAGCTACACAACACAAAAGCTACACAACACAGAAGCTACACAACAAAGAAACTACACAACACAGAAGCTACACAACAAAGAAACTACACAACACAGAAGCTACACAACAAAGAAACTACACAACACAGAAGCTACACAACAAAGAAACTACACAACACAGAAGCTACACAACACAGAAGCTACACAACACAGAAGCTACACAACACAGAAGCTACACAACACAGAAGCTACACAATACAGAAGCTACACAACACAGAAGCTACACAACACAGAAGCTACACAATACAGAAGCTACACAACACAGAAGCTACACAACACAGAAGCTACACAATACAGAAGCTACACAACACAGAAGCTACACAACACAGAAGCTACACAACACAGAAGCTACACAATACAGAAGCTACAGAACACAGAAGCTACACAACACAGAAGCTACACAATACAGAAGCTACACAACACAGAAGCTACACAACACAGAAGCTACACAACACAGAAGCTACACAACACAGAAGCTACACAACACAGAAGCTACACAACACAAAAGCTACACAACACAGAAGCTACACAACAAAGAAACTACACAACACAGAAGCTACACAACAAAGAAACTACACAACACAGAAGCTACACAACAAAGAAACTACACAACACAGAAGCTACACAACAAAGAAACTACACAACACAGAAGCTACACAACACAGAAGCTACACAACACAGAAGCTACACAACACAGAAGCTACACAACACAGAAGCTACACAATACAGAAGCTACACAACACAGAAGCTACACAACACAGAAGCTACACAATACAGAAGCTACACAACACAGAAGCTACACAACACAGAAGCTACACAATACAGAAGCTACACAACACAGAAGCTACACAACACAGAAGCTACACAACACAGAAGCTACACAACACAGAAGCTACACAACAAAGAAGCTACACAACACAGAAGCTACACAACAAAGAAACTACACAACACAGAAGCTACACAACAAAGAAACTACACAACACAGAAGCTACACAACACAGAAGCTACACAACACAGAAGCTACACAACACAAAAGCTACACAACACAGAAGCTACAAAACACAAAAGCTACACAATATAAAAGCTACACAATATATAAGCTACACAACACAGAAGCTACAAAACACAAAAGCTACACAATATAAAAGCTACACAACACAAAAGCTACACAACACAAAAGCTACACAACACAGAAGCTACACAACACAGAAGCTACACAACACAGAAGCTACACAACACAGAAGCTACACAACACAAAAGCTACACAACACAAAAGCTACACAACACAAAAGCTACACAACACAAAGGCTACACAACACAGAAGCTACACCACCAGAAACAACCAGAAAAAGTAGCACGATTGTTTCAATGATTCCTACTAACGCTGCGCTACATTTCAGACCCTCACAATCCAAAGTACGGCATATTTCCCAGCGAGTTGCACATCATGCGTCTAACAGCCGAAGACACCAGATATGCCTACAGAGCTCGGATAATTTTACTCAGCCTGTCACCAGACAATGCTGGGTCGGCATTAGCCTACAGTAACCTGTCCGACTCCAGCGTGATTCGACTACTACCGCAAGGCGCCAGTCACCATGGCGACGCAATTCGAAGCGTTTCAAACGCAGCCAGTTTAGTAGCAACGGAATATCGTGACAATCGGCACAGCGACAACATCTCGTTGCCGTGTTTTAGTCAAATAAGCGGCAGCTACAGCTGGACTAAAGATGGCGAGCCATTGTTAATTGGATCCGATATTGTCAATAGTAAAGTCGCTTACCTGTTGCCCGGCTCGCAGCCCGGCCATCCTGGTAGCATTGGACTGAAGCTGACCGGCCGACAAGACGCCGGCGACTATCGATGCTACATCAATGACGGCAGCCGTCAGTTGGCGGTGTACCGAACTCAAGTAAGAGTTTATAAACAGTTGAGCGTAAGAATTTTGATTGGAACGGCTGACGATTCGGAAGTTGGCGGTAAAGCTGCATCAAAGGTTGCTCGATTCGAGTTCGGCTCCGAGGCGACTTTGAAGTGCATCGCTGACGGATGGCCGTTGCATCGAATTCGATGGTTTAGAAACGGTCGACGCTTAGAACATGGTCAAGATTCCGGGAGTGTGCGAATGGAACCAGCCGAAGCTGAAGTGGCTGCCGAGAACGGTTGGAGTCAGTTGACGGTGGACGATTTTCGACTGGAGGATCGAGGCGCTTATCAGTGCGTGGCAGAGAGGCTGTTGGAGACCAGGCCGGCCCCGCCAGACTATGCTGTGTCAACTGTGGCGGTGCTGGTTGGAGGTGAGATACGCAGGGTCTGTATAAAACTATTGCATTGTCTGTGGTTCGAACCTTTTCAGAACCTATTCTCGTAAACCTATTCAGATGCGACAGAAACCGTTAAAATCTGTCGCTTAACCACTTTGACACTGTAGTGTCCCATCTTATCGACTTTATATCATATTGTCTATGGTCCAACTATATCAATTCTCTCCTGCTTATGTCAAACTTATCGACTTGGTAGTGCCTATGGTCTAAATCCTATCGAATTGCTAGTGCCTATGGTCGAACCCTATCGACTCTGTAGTGTCAATGGTCCGTATCATCTCGGTAGTGTCTATGGTCCAATCCCATCGACTCGGTAGTGTCCATGGTCCAAAATATCGACTCGGTAGTGTCCATGGTCCAAAATATCGACTCGGTAGTGTCGCTGGTCGAACCACAACCAACTCTCAGTGTCAATGGTTGATCCTTCATTTCAAAACCTCCCTTCCTATTAAAACAGATATGCCTCCTGTACTAATAGCCACCGAGCCAAGCATAGGCTACGCACCAGTTAGCGTAGCAGCTTCGAACGACGCCCTGCATGGTTACTATCCACCCCGAGTGGCGTCGACTGTTGGCACTTTTACCTGCTTGTTTATGGCGCAACCTCGACCGAGCGTTCGCGCCTACCTGGACGGCAATCAGAGCCTATTCGAAAGCTTGTCTAACGGCGCTAT
The DNA here is from genome assembly GCA_002269645.1 of Macrostomum lignano. NCBI lineage: Eukaryota > Metazoa > Platyhelminthes > Macrostomidae > Macrostomum > Macrostomum lignano. The sequence goes on from NIVC01004531.1 coordinate 26,735, forward strand.
GGGCCAGTCATCGCCGTATCGTTTAACTACCCATGTTACTGGGCAGGAGGTGCGACTAGTGCTAGATTATGCGCCTACCACACTGCAACACACGGGTCGGCTGTTAATTGAAGCTACTAACGAGCGAGGCTCTGCCTCATGTCGGCTGGTACTGTTTGGCGTCTCGAGTCGTGAGTGAAGATTCTTCCTTGTAGTGATCCTCTCTATTGTACTCGCATCCTATCACGATATCTTCCCGTCACTCTCTATCCGTCACTCTCTTCCCGTAACTCTCTTCCTATCACGAGCGCTACTTGTAACTCTTTTCCCGTCACTCTCTTGAGCTTATGGGTAAACGCTCCTATCACGAGCGCTACCCGTAAGTCTCTTCCAGTCACTCTCTTCTCATCACTCTTTCACTTCATGCTGTCCAACATTGTATATTTTTATCAATGACCAGTCACTTATATATTGCAAGTAGTCTCTAAGCGGCCAGTGCAACGCTATCACCCAACTCTCTGTTACAATCCAATCTAGCTCCCAAACTGCAAATCCGCACTATGCGCCGACGTCACTACGCCGTGATGAGTAAAGCATTCTCACTCGAGTGCCCAGTGCTCGGCGGCCTCAACAGTCAGGAAAATTATCCCAATATGACGGGCATAGAGACCTATTCGGTTCGTTGGCTATTCAAACCAGCTGACTCGCCAGCTAAACAGCTCGTATTGCCGATCAATCATCGAACCATCACTGGTCCGACTGGCTATCCCGATCAACTCCACACCATTGATGTCGAACCATCAGATGCTGGACAGTACGAATGCGTTGTCACGGCAACCGATGAAGCGCAGCTAGATCGGAGCGGCACGTCCGACTCTGTCGGCCAATTGAAAGCTACCACCGACGTGCTGGTAGTTCGCGGAGTTCGTCCAAATTGGATTAGCGATCAGCTGGATTTGGATCCAAGCATCTCAATAACGGACTCGTGCAAACCCGTTAACACACCGACTGGGAACTGGTTCGCTTGGTGGCACAAGGCTGACTCGACTGCTGACAGGCAGGAATTGGATGGCGAGTTTGTCACCGTGAGTCACTTGGGGCTGGGGCTGACTGCTTGTTGTGTCTTCAGTAGCTTGTTTCTGTTGAATCGCTTGAATCATTAGGCTTATGGGTAAACGCTTCTGATCTGTCTCTTGGTGGGCGCCCCTGTCTCTTGGTGAGCGCCCCTGTCTCTTGGTGGGCGCCCCTGTCTCTTGGTGGGCGCCCCTGTCTCTTGGTGGGCGCCCCTGTTTCTTGGTGGGCGCTCCTGTCTCTTGGTGGGCGCTCCTGTCTCTTGGTGGGCGCCCCTGTCTCTTGGTGGGCGCCCCTGTCTCTTGGTGGGCGCCCCTGTTTCTTGGTGGGCGCTCCTGTCTCTTGGTGGGCGCTCCTGTCTCTTGGTGGGCGCCCCTGTCTCTTGGTGGGCGCCCCTGTCTCTTGGTGGGCGCCCCTGTCTCTTGGTGGGCGCCCCTGTCTCTTGATTTGCGCACCTGTCTCTTTGTGGGCGCCTCCTGTCTCTTGGTGGGCGCCCCTGTCTCTTGGTGGGCGCCCCTGTCTCTTGGTGGGCGCCCCTGTCTCTTGGTGGGCGCCCCTGTCTCTTGCTTGGCGCATCTATCTCTTTATTGGCGCCCCTTGTCTATTGCTCAGCAACCTTACCCCTATCTCCTTTTGGTTAGATGTCATATCCAATAGTTTGCAAAATTTAAGCTCCTGTCATTGTTTCAAGCTTGTTTAGCTCTTTAATTTAGTTTTTGGAGGATGACTGCTCTTATCTAGTCTTTCTCATGCCTGAACTATGTCATCAATCTCACAAATAGTCCTAGAGTTGCCATCTGAAAAATATTTGCTAAAGGTTTAGTCTTATGCCTGATTCATATGATCCTGTTTTGACATTCCTGCTACGAGTAGCTATGCACTACCACCCACTCTATAACCTAAAAACAGATGTAAAGTGCCGTTCCAATTATTGCGAAGTACATCGTGTCCTAATTAAAACCTTCGATAAATAAAGCCTTAGCTGCGTAAAAACGCATAAAAACTTCTTTTTCAACTTCGAACATAACTGTATTATACATAAGAACAGCTAAGCTAGCCCTGTGTAAAGAACCCTTAGGTAAGAAAAGGACAGGCAGAGAGGATCGGCGCCAGCACGGAAATCCGCTTGCACTTGCAGTAGACTAAATAAACCAACAGCAGACGTGCAGAATTCTTCCTCCCCTCTGTCCTCGGCTGATTTATGATCGAGGATGTTATAAAAATATGGCGGGGCGCTGTGAAAATCCGCGTTGCAACGTCCTTGAGACAACGACATAACAACTAGAGAAATATTAGCAATTAGCGAGGGTACTATTTTCCAACGGAGTAGACGTTCTATTCTGCGAATTACTGGACGTGAAGAGAGTGACGGGAGGAGAGTGACAGGAAGAGAGTGACTGGATGAGAGTGACGGGAAGAGAGTGACAGGAAGAGAGTGACAAGTAGAGAGTGACAGGAAGAGAGTGACAAGTAGAGAGTGACGGGAAGGGAGTGATGGGAAGAGAGTGACAGGAAGAGAGTGACAAGTAGAGTGACGGGAACGGATGACGAGTAGAGAGTGACGGGAAGAGAGTGACGGGAAGAGAGTGACGGGAAGAGAGTGACGTGAAGAGAGTGACGGGAAGAGAGTGACAGGAAGAGAGTGACGGGAAGGGAGTGACGGGAAGAGAGTGATGGGAAGAGAGTGACAGGAAGAGAGTGACAGGAAGAGAGTGACGGGAAGAGGGTGACAGGAAGAGAGTGACAAGTAGAGAGTGACGGGACGAGAATGATGAAACATCCAAACGTCACCCAATCCATGTGTTTTGTCGAATATCAGCAAACTGCTGCACATCTTAATCCCACCCTTCCTTTCAGTACAACCCGAAGCAAGGCGGTCTGGCGGAGTCCTTGGAAGTCGGCCTGACGATGGCGCAGCACTCGGAGTGCTTCGCCCGCATGCGAGACCAATTCGCAGACGCCGGCTTCCCAAATCTGATCTACAGCTTGTCCGACCGGAGCCTGCAGCGGCGGGCGGCAACTCTGAATATTCGAAAGCCTCAACGGGGCCGAGACGAGGGCGTGTTCGTCTGTCACATTGTCAGCTGCTTCGACCACGCCGTTGCTAAGAAGAGAGTCACCTTGCGGAGTGAGTGACGCTCGTGAAAGTGGTAAAGAGATAGAGATAAAGAGATAGAGATGAACAGATAGAGATGAATGGATAGAGATGAATGGATAGAGATGAATGGGTAGAGATGAATGGGTAGAGATGAATGGATAGAGATGAAGGGGTAGAGATGAATGGGTAGAGATGAAGGGGTAGAGATGAAGGGGTAGAGATGAATGGGTAGAGATGAAGGGGTAGAGATGAATGGGTAGAGATGAAGGGGTAGAGATGAATGGATAGAGATGAATGGATAGAGATGAATGGATAGAGATGAATGGATAGAGATGAATGGGTAGAGATGAATGGATAGAGATGAATGGGTAGAGATGAATGGGTAGAGATGAAGGGGTAGAGATGAATGGGTAGAGATGAAGGGTTAAAAATAAAGAGATAGAGATGAAGGGGCGGAAATGAAGGGACTGGGACAAGGGGAATTGAATGAACCGAGGGAGAGGAAGGGAGAGTGGATTTGAGTGACACGGTGGAAGGTTAAGATTGTATTGTAAAATTGTAACACGTTTTGTTACTACAAAAAGAAAGAAAAAATGTCCTCTGCTAAATATTATTATTTTTCTTTGCTTACACACGAAAACGCTGTCTCTAGCTCGAATTCCCTATTCGGTCCTGGCCGTATGCGTCAGTTCACACGCATTCTGGCAATTTCCCGCGAGCGTCTTTCTCGTCTTTTCCAAACTGTCTTTGTTTCTACAAGCCAACAACAATCCTGTTTTTTCCTGGTTTCCATTAGCAGAAACAATATCCGTCTTTTGCTAATTAGTTCTCTGGGGAAAAGGCAAGCGGGACGTCGCGATCGCAAATGTCAAAATAGAAAGAGTTTTCTGCTGCCACGCTTACAAATTGCTAATCTGTCCTATTAGATAAAGGGTTGAAATGGATTGCTAATCCATTTAATTCGATGAAGGGTTCGAATGGATTGCTAATCTATCTAATTCGATGAAGGGTTCGAATGGATTGCTAATCTATCTGATTCGATGAAGGCTTAGAATGGATTGCTAATCTTTCCTCTAGTATCAATACGCTCGTAGATGAAGTATTAGATTGGATTGCTAATCTATCCTTTATTAAATTAATTATTAGATTGGATTGCTAATCTATCCTCGATTAAATGAAGGATTAGAAAGGATTGCTAATCTATCCTCGATTAGATGAAGGATTACGAGCTAGATTGGATTGCTAATCTATCTTCTATTAGATGAAGTATTAGATTGGATTGCTAATCTATTCAATCGAAGGATTTGAATGGATTGCTAATCTATTCAATCGAAGGATTTGAATGGATTGCTAATCTATTCAATCGAAGGATTTGAATGGATTGCTAATCTATTCAATCGAAGGATTACAATGGATTAGATCGGGCCTATCCTATTGGATGATGCTTTATAAAGACACTATTTACAAAAAGTTCTAGTACTATAACACCATATTCAAATACAAGTTATTGCACCAGACGAATAATAGCAACCCACTGGAGTGCAAGCGATGCTTCTGTCTCGGCCATCGATCTCCATAAAAATGCATCAGCTTAAAACTGACAGTCCGCTTTCAGTGCAGACTGAGGGCGATATAAAAAATCAGAGAAATGAAGGCCCGCAAGACGAAGGCTTGGCCCGTACACCTGACCGACTGCGAAATTCTCTCTGTGGGGCTTGGTGGCTGGCGAGAAGTTGAAAAATCCTCCCTATTGCGTGAAATTCCTTTTCCCCAAGCTGGGTTGGGAATTTTTTCCCCTCCCTTTTACGCACCTTGAAAGGTAAGAAACTGGATAGAAAAAGGAATCCTTCAGCCTACACTGGTGCATGGCAACTGAGGTGAACGAAGAAAACAACAATTTCCTGATTTGGCGGTGGCTTGCTGTCGCTCGGGTTGCCAGCTACCAGGGTTCGAACAGAATTCCCATTTCTAGGGACAAAACTGATTCTGGGCGGTCAAGTTGTACTTTTGTTGCCTGTCAAGCATGACTGAGAGATGAAAGGTGGGTAGATTGACAGGCCTGCGACCGCTCTTGGAAAGAGAGAGGGGGTGTTGAAGTGTGAGTCAAGAATTTCTTAGCCTTTAACTATCGAAGGAATGCTTGGTGGAAGCCAGTAAGTCCTTTACAAGTTTGAAATTGATTGGTTGATATCTTATGCAATGGCTGTTTTAAATATGATGTGTTTGAAGTGGCCTCTGGTGCTTACTGGTATTGTGGTAGTTTCTGTAGAACATTTTCCAGTTCACTTTGTACATATTTTTCCCTATGGATTGCTAATCTATCTAATTCGATGAAGGCTTAGAATGGATTGCTAATCTTTCCAAATAAATAAAGGGTTAGAATGGATAGCTAATCTTTCCTCTATATCAATAGATGAAATATTAGATTGGATTGCGAATCTATCTCTATTAGATGAATGATTAGAAAGGATAACTCTGCCCTCTTATCCCATATTATCTCATTTCATCCCATATTATCCCGTATTATCCCATTTGATCCCATATTATCTCATTTCATCCCATATTATCCCATATTATCCCATATTATCCCATTTGATCCCATATTATCCCATTTTAACCTATTTTATCCCATATTATCCCATATTATCCCATTTGATCCCATATTGTCCCATATTATCCCATTTTAACCCATTTTATCCCATATTATCCCATTTTATCCCATTTTATCCCATATTATCCTAAATTATCCCATTTTATCCCATATTATCCTATTTTATCCCATTTTATCCCATATTATCCTAAATTATCCCATTTTGTCCCATATTATCCTATTTCATCCCATATTATCCAATATTATCCCTATTATTGCATCCTATTTTTATAATTTTTTATAAAAGAAAAAAATAACTTTTTAAACAATTTTTATGCATAACTGAAGTTAATAATCGTGCTAATTCCCTACTCTGCCTTGGCAGGAGACTTCGCCTTCAAGAAGGACCAGCCGCCCAACACGCAGGAGGTGGCGCTCGGCCAGCCAATCTTTGTTTCCTGCGCAGTCAGCGACACGGGGCTGAGCTCGCCTCAGCTGGTCTGGTACGAGGGCAACTCCATGAAGGAGGGTGAGTCCTCTGGCCTGTGCGCTGCTGATTGGCTTTGTTTAATAGTCTCTCACCGCGTCCCTCACTCCGTCCCTCACTCCGTCTCTCACCCCATCTCTCACTCCGTCCCTCACTCCGTCTCTCACCCCATCTCTCACTCCGTCTCTCCCTCCGTCTCTCACTCCGTCCCTCACTCCGTCCCTCACTCCGTCCCTCACTCCGTCTCTCACTCCGTCCCTCACTCCGTCCCTCACTCCGTCACTCACCCCATCTCTCACTCCGTCCCTCACTCCGTCTCTCACCCCATCTCTCACTCCGTCTCTCACTCCGTCTCTCACTCCGTCCCTCACTCCGTCTCTCACTCCGTCTCTCACTCCGTCTCTCACTCCGTCTCTCACTCCGTCCCTCACTCCGTCTCTCACCCCATCTCTCACTCCGTCTCTCACTCCGTCTCTCACTCCGTCCCTCACCCCGTCTCTCACCCCGTCTCTCACCCCGTCTCTCACTCCGTCTCTCACCCCGTCTCTCACTCCGTCTCTCACTCCGTCTCTCACTCCGTCTCTCACCCCGTCTCTCACTCCGTCTCTCACTCCGTCCCTCACTCCGTCTCTCACTCCGTCCCTCACTCCGTCTCTCACCCCATCTCTCACTCCGTCTCTCACTCCGTCTCTCACTCCGTCTCTCACCCCGTCTCTCACTCCGTCTCTCACTCCGTCTCTCTTCTTCCGTCTCTCACTCCGTCTCTCACTCCGTCTCTCACTCCGTCTCTCACCCCATCTCTCACTCCGTCTCTCACTCCGTCCCTCACTCCGTCTCTCACCCCATCTCTCACTCCGTCTCTCACTCCGTCTCTCACTCCGTCTCTCACTCCGTCTCTCACTCCGTCCCTCACTCCGTCTCTCACCCCATCTCTCACTCCGTCTCTCACTCCGTCTCTCACTCCGTCTCTCACTCCGTCTCTCACCCCGTCTCTCACTCCGTCTCTCACTCCGTCTCTCACCCCGTCTCTCACTCCGTCTCTCACTCCGTCTCTCACCCCATCTCTCACTCCGTCTCTCACTCCGTCCCTCACTCCGTCTCTCACTCCGTCTCTCACTCCGTCCCTCACTCCGTCTCTCACCCCATCTCTCACTCCGTCTCTCACTCCGTCTCTCACTTCGTCCCTCACTCCGTCTCTTCTTCCGTCTCTCACTCCGTCTCTCACTCCGTCTCTCACTCCGTCTCTCACCCCATCTCTCACTCCGTCTCTCACTCCGTCTCTCACTCCGTCCCTCACTCCGTCTCTCACCCCGTCTCTCACTCCGTCTCTCACTCCGTCTCTCACCCCGTCTCTCACTCCGTCTCTCACTCCGTCTCTCACTCCGTCTCTCACCCCGTCTCTCACTCCGTCTCTCACTCCGTCCCTCACTCCGTCTCTCACTCCGTCCCTCACTCCGTCTCTCACCCCATCTCTCACTCCGTCTCTCACTCCGTCCCTCACTCCGTCTCTCACCCCGTCTCTCACTCCGTCTCTCTTCTTCCGTCTCTCACTCCGTCTCTCACTCCGTCTCTCACTCCGTCTCTCACTCCGTCTCTCACTCCGTCTCTCACTCCGTCTCTCACCCCGTCTCTCACTCCGTCTCTCACTCTGTCTCTCACTTCCTGTGCGTACACTTGCCTCACGATAAAAAATCCAGATCGGCTGTGCACCCTGCTTGCCCATTCTATTTTCCTCCATTGAAGAAGTCAATCAGAAGCAAAAAAATCAAAAGCAAAAATCTAGCATCCCATTTGATTTCCAAACAGCTAATTCCACCCCACGCTTCCTGCAGTCCCCCCTGTCCTCTCTGGTCTGGAAAATTTCAAATGCAGCCGCTGTACGCAATGCCATGCTTGCCATGACTCAGCAGGCCTGACACAGGCAACTCTGATTCTTCTGCATTCACATCGGCATTCACATCTATCTATCTATCTAACTATCTATCTATCTATCTATCTATCTATCTATCTATCTATCTATCTATCTATCTATCTATCTATCTATCTATCTATCTATCTATCTATCTATCTATCTATCTATCTATCTATCTATCTATCTATCTATCTATCTATCTATCTATCTATCTATCTATCTATCTATCTATCTATCTATCTATCTATCTATCTATCTATCTATCTATCTATCTATCTATCTATCTATCTATCTATCTATCTATCTATCTATCTATCTATCTATCTATCTATCTATCTATCTATCTATCTATCTATCTATCTATCTATCTATCTATCTATCTATCTATCTATCTATCTATCTATCTATCTATCTATCTATCTATCTATCTATCTATCTATCTATCTATCTATCTATCTATCTATCTATCTATCTATCTATCTATCTATCTATCTATCTATCTATCTATCTATCTATCTATCTATCTATCTATCTATCTATCTATCTATCTATCTATCTATCTATCTATCTATCTATCTATCTATCTATCTATCTATCTATCTATCTATCTATCTATCTATCTATCTATCTATCTATCTATCTATCTATCTATCTATCTATCTATCTATCTATCTATCTATCTATCTATCTATATATCTAACAGCGTAACAGGGACTTCTATCGATGGAAAACGGCAATTAATTCACAAATTAATACTCGAAGTTCCCTACTGTCGATTTTCAAGTTAGTAGCTAGCAAAGTTTTTTATGCCAGTTGCACTGAAAAAGCCAACTATAAAACTAAATGCTTCGCAGAGTCCCGAGTGCCGATGTACAACGCCAGCGGCCCGGCCAGGGTGTCGCAGTTTCCAAACGCGACGTTGAGAATCTCAGCAGTCAGCCTGGACGATCGCAGCTTCCTCTGTGCCGGTTTCTACCGTTCCGTAGCTCGTTCGACAACGTTTAATCCGGTGATCCGCCTGCCGGCTCGGGTGCTGCCGTTCGACGGCGAGCCTCGACTGGAAGTCACCGCCGGCAGCACCGTGTCGATTCCCTGCCGCGCCAAAGGCGAGCTGCCCATGACGTTCCAATGGTTTGCAGCTTACCAGGCTGGCGGACACTCGCTGTGCAGAGTCGATGGCGACTGTAGACAGGTGAGATCTCTATATTGATCTCATTGTGGGAGTTCTAATTTAGGGATTCTTCCCAATTAAGTTCTTTATGGTGTTATTTCTAGCCCGTAGATTGAGTATTCTTCCCATTTGTTATTTCCATTGTGAGTTTTCTAGATTTCGGGTATTTCTTCCATTTGTTATTCTATTGTGGGATTTCTAGATTTGGGGGATTTCTCCCATTTGGGATCTCTATGGTGGGATTTCTACGAGCTAGTTTGAAGGACGGCTAGATGACTATTTACACTGAGAGCATTGCATAAAAGCATTATAACGACCTACAACCAGGTCGGTATCTACACCGAGGATCAGGACCTGGGCAACGGCAACTCCGGCTTCGGTGCCAGCATCGGCCTCAGCGGCTTTGGGTCGCAAACTCTGGAACTGCGCCGGGCCAATGCCGGCCTCAGCGGTCGCTACACCTGTCGAGCCTCGAATCAATACAATATCTTTAATAGCCGGGGCACCGGAGGCTATAGCGAGAGAAGCATTGATATTGTGGTTGTGAGCCCTCCCGGGCCAGTAAGGTCGTTTCAGCCTACTGATGCCGGTTAGTATTTTGAGTGGCTTTTTTATAAGCGAAACTATTTTTTGAACCGCCACTGCACGTTTAACCCGAAAAACACACGCCAACGCTTCAAACACATGCAAACCCTCCCCAAACACTTGTCAAACCCCGAAACACACGCAAACCCTCCTCAAACACACGCCAACCCCAAACACACGCCACCCCCCAAACACACGCCAACCCCCAGACACACGCCAACCCCCAAACACACGCCAACACCCCAAACACACACCAACCCCCAAACACACGCCAACACCCCAAACACACACCAACCCCCAAACACACGCCAACCCCCAAACACACGCCAACACCCCAAACACGCGCCAACCCCCAAAACACGCCAATCCCCCAAACACACGCCAAACCCCCCAAACACACGCCAGCACCGCAAACGCACGCCAACCCCTCAAACCCACAGCAAACCCCCAAAATACCCCAACACCCCAAACACGCGCCAACAGCCTACAAACCTCCACAAAAGCCGATAGGCACATCTGTACGGACCAGCATACTAAACAAAACGCTGAACCACTCCAGGAGCCGATTGGGCCACGCTGCAGTGGGAGCCGCCGCCCAGAAACGGGCACAAGCCAGTCACGGCCTACAAAGTTGTCTACACCGATGAAAGCGCCTCGGATCCGGGCTTTTCTATCGCCTCGCAGGAAACTGTGGCAGCCACCACGGCAGGTGACGCTCGCAGCCTGACTGTCCGGGGTCTTCGTCCTGGCCGTCAACTCGTGTTCCGCATCTCGGCGGTGAACAGCGTCGGCGAAGGTCCGGCAGTCTCCGCCCGAGTGGCCACCCTGGAGAAGCCGCCGGCTGGTCCTGTGAGAAACCTGCGAGTTTCAGCCACTCCGGTGGAACTGTCTCCGATCGAAGATGCGCAGTCTCGGGATGGCGGCGTGAAGCTGGTGCTCAACTGGGATCCACCCGATGCTCAGCTGATGAACGGCCGACTGACCAACTACACTGTACACTATCGCCGGCTGGAGTTGGGCGAACTGCCCGCCGACTGTCCCCCAGGATTAGCTGGCGACAGCGGCGGCGGGTCATCCACTAGCAGGTTCCTATTGGCAACTAAGACGCCGGCTCTCACCGCCGTGATTGGCGGCGGCTTCGGTCGGGATCGGTTGCGGACAATGTCCGACTATCAACTGAGAGTTATCCCGGCCAATGCTGTGGGAGAGGGGCCGCCCGCGTGCGCTGTGGCCAGGACTCTGGGATCCGGTGAGCGGGAGTCGAAGTGGGATTGGGGATTGGGATTAGAAATTTTAGATTAGGGAATTTGGATTGGGAATTTGGGATTTGAGAATTGGGATTGAGGAATCAGGATTAGGAATTTGTTATTAGGGAATTGGGATTGAGTAATTGGGATTGGGAAATTGGGAGTGGGGAATTAGGATTGAGAAATTGAGATTGAGGAAACGAGATTAAGGAGTTGGGATTAGAGGAATTGGGATTGAAGAGTTGGGATTGGGGAATTGGGATTTGGGAATTAGGATTGAGAAATTAGGATTGGGGAATTGGGATTGGGGAATTTGGATTGGGGTAATCGGGATAGGGGAATCGGGATAGGGAATCGGGATAGGGTAATCGGGATAGGGGAATCGGGATAGGGAATCGGGATTGGGGAATCGAGATTGGGGAATTTGGATTAGGGAAATCAGGATAGGGAATCGGGATTGGGGAATTGAGATTGTGGAATTGGGAATCAGGAACTGGAACGGGTAAAAAGAGATGAGGGATGGAAATTAATGAAAAATGGAGCGTTAATCCTGAGTTAAGACACTGATAAGCAAGCATTCGACTCGCATTCCCATGTCAGCCCCAATGTCGCCGCCAAGCGAAGTTCGCTGCCAGGCTGAGGGCGAAGACCGAGTGAGGGTCACATGGACGGAGCCGCCTCAGAAGAGCCTCAACGGTCGGCTTGTTGCGTACCAGCTGCAGTACATGCAGGCTGCTGACCTGGTTGGGCAAGGTACGGTTGATCAAATTTTATAACTTGCTTGAACTTTGAATTATTAACTTGCTGAATTTCCAGTCTCATCACTGCGGATCCATCCAGCTTCATTACTAGGGTCCCAGCTTCCTGAATTCTCAGCCTCATCACTGCAGATCCATCAAGCTTCATCTAAGGTCCCAGCTTCCTTAATTCTCAGCCTCATCACTGCAGATCCATCGAGCTTCATCACTAAGGTCCCAGCTTCCTGAATTCTCAGCCTCATCACTGCAGATCCATCCAGCTTCATCACCAAGGTCCCAGCTTTCTGAATTCTTAGTCTCTTTACTTTCCAAAAAGTTACTTTTTTTCAGACGAATCCTCCGCGGTTGAAGTCGAAATTAGCGGGCAGCAACGGCATCACGTGATCTTGGGCCTCAGCCCGTTCACAAACTACTCAGTCTCAGTGTCGGTCTCAAACTCGAAAGGTCGCTCGCCGCTGTCCCGCCCAGCGGCCTTCTGTCGGACCCATTCTTCGGCGCCGATTCCGCCAGCAGATATTCGCCCGTTCGGCGCCAATTCTAGCGCCGTGGCGCTAGCCTGGCGCCAGACAGATCGACCGAACGGCGAACTGTTACGCTACGATTTGCAAGCCAGATGCGATGGAGGACTGAGCGACGCGGGAAACTTCAGCAAGTTGATGCCGGTAGCTCCGCCACACAGAACCATGGTGCTGATCAATGGGATCCAAGTCGGTGCACTCTGCCGATTTCGGGTGCGCGCTGTCAACACGCAGCTCATTGGCGACTTCGGGCCCTGGGTTTTGTTCACCCCCACCGAAGGGACTCGTGAGTTTTCGTTAATAGTAGCTTTGTTAAATATTTCATGATTGCTACTCACAACGGTGAATTCAAGTAGTGTAGTTTGAATATTTTGAGTTAAAATTTAAATTTATTCGAATCAAAATTCTCAACGTTCTCAACTTTTAATTACAAAACAGAGCCGCTCAGAGTAGCCAGCCTGCCAAGCGCTTCGAGAGTCGCTCGCGGTTCGTCGCTGACTTTGGACTGTTCGATTGTTGGCGACGGCAGCCACGAAGCTCAGTGGCAGGGACCGCCGGTCGAGTGAGTGTCAGGAGGGTGTCGCTTTGGGTGTCAGGAGGGTGTCGCTTTGGGTGTCAGGAGAGTGTCGCTTTAGGTGACAAGGAGGGTGTCGCTTTGGGTTTCAGGAGGTGTCGCTTTGGATTTCAGGAGGTGTCGTTTTGGGTTTCAGGAGGTGTCGCTTTGGGTGTCAGGAAGGGTGTCGCTTTGGGTGTTAGGAAGGGTGTCGCTTTGGGTGTCAGGAAGGGTGTCGCTTTGGGTTTCAGGAGGTGTCGCTTTGGGTTTCAGGAGGTGTCGCTTTGGGTGTCAGGAGGTGTCGCTTTGGGTGTCAGGAAGGGTGTCGCTTTGGGTGTCAGGAAGGGTGTCGCTTTGGGTGTCAGGAAAGGTGTCGCTTTGGGTGTCAGGAAGGGTGTCGCTTTGGGTGTCAGGAGGGTGTCGCTTTGGGTGTCAGGAGAGTGTCGCTTTAGGTGACAAGGAGGGTGTCGCTTTGGGTTTCAGGAGGTGTCGCTTTGGATTTCAGGAGGTGTCGTTTTGGGTTTCAGGAGGTGTCGCTTTGGGTGTCAGGAAGGGTGTCGCTTTGGGTGTTAGGAAGGGTGTCGCTTTGGGTGTCAGGAAGGGTGTCGCTTTGGGTAACAGGAGGTGTCGCTTTGGGTAACAGGAGGTGTCGCTTTGGGTGTCAGGAAGGGTGTCGCTTTGGGTTTCAGGAGGTGTCGCTTTGGGTTTCAGGAGGTGTCGCTTTGGGTTTCAGGAGGTGTCGCTTTGGGTTTCAGGAGGTGTCGCTTTGGGTTTCAGGAGGTGTCGCTTTGGGTGTCATAGAATATTGCTGTTTGTGTCAGACGTCGTCGCTTAGGATTTGGGAGTTGTATTGCACTTCAAAATCTCATAAAAATGAAAATTTCAGCTCGTCTAAAAAGCAAGTTCTGTCGAACGGATCATTGCTCATCGAATCTGCGCAGAGCAGCGGGCAGTACAGCTGCGTCACAGCTGACAGCTCAGATCACATTAGTCACTCCGTTGAAGTTTTCAGTAAGACGCCAATTCTATGTTCCTTTTGTAGCTTTGGTTTGTTAAGTAGTTCGAAAAGCATTTCAAAGTACATTCCGTTCTTTTTTTCATTTTTTAGACCCGGACCTAAGGCGTAAGTATCAATTTGTTAATCACCCACACATGCAGTTATGAGGGCCAATCCCCAAGGCACAGGGAGTGTACATGCCTGACGATTAGAAATCAAACGGCCGCTGTACACCCGTGGGAGCGTGTGCGTGAATGCTGTGCCTGAGTACAGTATTGGCGCGCTTGTCTGTGCTCATGAGTCAGCGGAATGTGCACAATTGCCGTCAGCGCTGGTCAGACAAATGAATCCCTGGTCTCTTCCGCAGCCACGCCGAGTCCGCCGCAACTTCTGCCTGGCCGCGTCACCCTGACATCCCTCGAGATTCTCTGGCGACTGTCCGGCACCCAGGCGGGGCCCGCAGCCTCGGTGGCCACTCGGGAAGGCGCCCGGCTAACCGAACTGGAGCTGCGCTACACCAACTTGCACAACGGGGAGACTGAGTCTCGAACCCTGGACCTCCATCCCGGCAACCGGTCGCACCTGCTCGATCCAGTCGCCTGCGGCTCCGCTGTGGAATTTCGCGCCCGAGTTGTCAACGCCTTCGGTTTGCGCAGCGCCTTCGCCGGCCCGTTGCGCATGCGAGCTCCAGGCGCGGCTCCGTCGCCAGCGGTCTCTGCCGTGACGGGCTCGGGCCTGGTAGTCAGGGAGACCGCTCTTGGCGACGTGGTGCTGAACCTGACAGCCGCGTTTCTTCCCGGCCTCGGCTGCCCAGCTGAACGCTTCTTCGTCTACGCCACAGGTCGCAGTAGCGACGCTTCAATCGTTGCCGCAGTTTTCGACGGGGACAACGGCAGCGGCTCGAGTCTGCGACTTACAGCTGGACGGCTGCTGTCGCTGGCGCACAACCTGCGGCTGCCGCTCACTCGGCAGTCTCGGCTCCGACTACGCGTCGTGGCGGGCAACGCGGCAGGAAATTCCACTACGCCGGCGCTGTTGGACGTCGCTCTCCCGCCGGCACCGCCACCCGTGGCCGCTTGGCCAAGTAGCGGAGATGCGGCAGCGGTGGCGATGTTGGCACCAACGGGAAAATCCCGAAGGCTTTCCTAATCATCTGCGCAGTCGCGGTTGTGGCAGCCGTTTTCGCCGTCGTGATCGGCATTGTATTCGCCCGACGATCGTTCTTCGGCTGCGTCGATCGGTCGCCGAAGCCGGGTGTCACCGCTTCGACAACAGCGGCGAGCGCGGCGTTGAACGGGGGCGTCGGGGGCGGCAGCAGCTCGGAACGAGGCGATCCGGACGCCGATTCCGTTGGCTCGGTCGATTCGCACGGCGAGTTGCGCTTCTACGCCTGCAGGATTCGACCGGACCCGGCGGAGGCTCAAAATCTGCAGCAGGCGCAGCAGCAGCAGCAACAGCAGCCTTATCGATTGCCGTCCCTTCTGCAGCGACAACCACAGCACCAGCAGAACCAGCTGATCGGTTGCAGAGACGAACTGCTCAGCTCTGCCTATCGGCGACATCAAGACAACGGTGGTGGCAGCAGCAGCAGCAACGGGCACTACGGTGGCTCCTCGATGGGAGATAGCGGCTGTGCGATGCCGTTCACTTGTCGACCATCGGCTAGTTCCGCGTCGGCTAGTTACTATGGAGGGCGTGGCGGCTATCGAGGTGACACCGATTTTTTAGTCTTGACAACTGTTTCTGATTGGCACAATCAGAGATTACCTTGGATAGACAGACAGTAGGCGTGTATCTTTAAATAGGATGTAGCGTTCGACAGTGTGCTCCAGACATGGGATGTGACACTGGACCCTGTGTTCCTGACCAGGATGTGACATTTAACACTGTGTTTCTGACCAGGATGTGACATTTGACAGTGCGTGTTCTTGACCAGGATGTGAAATTTAACAGTGTGTGTTCCTGACCAGGATGTAACATTTGACAGTGCGTGTTCCTGACCAGGATGTGACATTTAACACTGTGTGTTTCTGACCAGGATGTGACATTTAACACTGTGTGTTCTTGACCAGGATGTGACATTTAACAGTGTGTGTTTTGACCAGGATGTGACATTTGACTGTGTGTGTTCCTGACCAGGATGTGACATTTAACAGTGTGTGTTCCTGACCAGGATGTGACATTTAACATGTGTTCCTGACCAGGATGTGACATTTAACAGTGTGTGTTCCTGACCAGGATGTGACATTTAACAGTGTGTGTTCCTGACCAGGATGTGACATTTAACAGTGTGTGTTCCTGACCAGGATGTGACATTTAACAGTGTGTGTTCCTGACCAG
>NIVC01004532.1:0-42958 GCA_002269645.1 Macrostomum lignano
GCTTCTATGATTGTTTACATGACGCTTCTATGCTTGTTTACATGACGCTTCTATGATGATTGTTTACATGACGCTTCTATGATTGTTTACATGACGCTTCTATGATTGTTTACATGACGCTTCTATGATTGTTTACATGACACAATATGGTTACGTAATATAAATTCAGTACTGCACTATGCTTTCACACTCAAAGCTGTGATGCAATTCAATTGAGTGTCAAATTCAGCCAGTACACAGACGATAAATAAAGTGTATCGTGATGCAATCTATTTCAGAATCAGAATTCAACCAGTCAGTTTTTTCTGCTAGCATTCCTTACAATGCATTTCAAGTCGAAAGAGCTGCTTGACCTTTGCAAAAAGCATGTTTTTCGAATATTTAATCCCTTTAGCATCGAGCAATTTCTAGCCACGATGCATGTACCGTCACGGAAAAATTTCTGATCGAATGGTGCAAGTTGAAGAAAATCGGTTGAGCCATTTTTGCTAAAATCGATCACACACACACACACCGTTAGGAAGCCAAAGAAATTCAATACACGTTTTTTTTAATAAGCTACATGTATCTTGAAATCTTAAAAAATCTCCTGTCAAACCTTGTAAGCCTTGACATGTCAGTAATTCCGCCCCCCCCCACAAGCTTTAACATATCAACTTCCCCCCTTGACATCTCAGCAATGCCCCAATAAGCCTTGGAAATCTAAAAATATCTGTCAACCTTCTAACCCTAACCCTAGCCTAACCCTAACCCTAACCTAATCCTAACCTAACCCTAACCCTAAAGCATTGAAATTTCAGTAATTCTCTCTAAGAGTCATTATAGCACTACACAGCATTATAGCGATTCCCTGCAAGCCTCGACATCGTAGGGATTCCCAAATGAATCTCTTAACTTCGACATGAAGCTTCTTGTAGCCTTGACATGTCAGCAATGGCCCCCATTAACCTTGAAGTCTAAAAAATCCCCTGTTAACTTGAACCCGATAAAATATAACCCTCAACCCAAACCTGACCAAACCTAACTTTAACCCAACCTAAAGCCTTGAAATCTCAGCAATTCTTCTCCCCTAAGCCTTGACATTTTAGTGATTCCTTCTTTAAGAATCACAGCACTATAACGATTTCCACCAAGCTTTGACATCGTAGCAATTCCCAAATGAATCTTTTAACTTCGACATGACTTTTCTATTATGTATACATAGTGCTACTTTTATTTTTTACATGACTCTTCTTCTATCAGCGCCCCCCGTGGCGAGCCAACAAAGAATGCAATAAAAAAAATTGAGTAAAGTACATGAACTTTGAAGTAGCTTCTGACTGTTGCTTTGACATCTCAGAAACCCCCCTCCGTAATCTCAGTTATTCTCTGATCAGTTATTCTCTGAGAGCCTTTACGTCTCAGTTTTTCTCCCCAGCACAGCATTATAGCTGCATTTAATTTTTACATGACACCCTTCATGTCTGACATGACGCTTCTTTTATTCTACCATGATGCTTCTTAATTTTTTAAATGACACATTCATTAGTTTTTAAATGAGGCTTCTATGATTTTTTCATGACGCTCCTATGATTTTTTTACATGACGCTTCTATGATTGTTTACATGACGCTTCTATGATTGTTTACATGACGCTTCTATGATTGTTTACATGACGCTTCTATGATTGTTTACATGACGCTTCTATGCTTTTTATATGACGCTTCTATGATTTTTACATGACGCTTTTATGATTTTTACATGACGCTTCCATGATTTTTTACATGACGCTTCTATGATTGTTTACATGACGCTTCTATGATTTTTTTACATGACGCTTCTATGATTGTTTACATGACGCTCCTATGATTTTTTTACATGACGCTTCTATGATTGTTTACATGACGCTTCTATGCTTTTTATATGACGCTTCTATGATTTTTACATGACGCTTTTATGATTTTTACATGACGCTTCTATGATTTTTTACATGACGCTTCTATGATTGTTTACATGACGCTTCTATGATTTTTTACATGACGCTTCTATGATTGTTTACATGACGCTTCTATGATTTTCTAAATGACGCTTCAATAATTTTTTCATGACACTCCTATGATTTTTTCATGACGCTTCTATGATTTTTAGATGACGCTTCGATGATTGTTTACATGACGCTTCTATGATTTTTCATGACGCTTCTATGATTGTTTACAGGACGCTTCTATGATTGTTTACATGACGCTTCTATGATTGTTTACATGACGCTTCTATGACTTTTTAGATGACGCTTCGATGATTGTTTACATGACGCTTCTATGATTTTTCATGACGCTTCTATGATTGTTTACATGACGCTTCTATGATTTTTTACATTACGCTTCTATGATTGTTTACATGACGCTTCTATGATTTTTTTAAATGACGCTTCTATGAGTTTTATATGACGCTTCTATGCTTTCTACATGACGCTTCTATGCTTTTTACATGACGCTTCTATGATTGTTTACATGACGCTTCTATGATTTTTCATGACGCTTCTATGATTGTTTACATGACACTTCTATGATTTTTTACATGACGCTTCTATGATTGTTTACATGACACTTCTATGATTGTTTACATGACGCTTCTATGATTTTTCATGACGCTTCTATGATTTTTTAAATGACGCTTCTATGATTGTTTACATGACGCTTCTATGATTTTTACATGACGCTTCTATGATTGTTTACATGACGCTTCTATGATTGTTTACATAGCGCTTCTATGATTTTTTAAATGACGCTTCTATGATTGTTTACATGGCGCTTCTATGATTGTTTACATGACGCTTCTATGATTTTTTAAATTACGCTTCTATGATTGTTTACATGACGCTTCTATGATTGTTTACATGACGCTTCTATTATTGTTTACATGACGCTTCTATGATTTTTTACATGACGCTTCTATGATTTTTACATGACGCTTCTATGATTGTTTACATGACGCTTCTATGATTGTTTACATGACGCTTCTATGATTTTTTACATGACGCTTCTATGATTTTTACATGACGCTTCTATGATTGTTTACATGACGCTTCTATGATTTTTATATGACGCTTCTACGATTTTTTACATGACGCTTTTATGATTTTTTACATGACGCTTCTATGATTCATTACATGACGCTTCTATGATTCTTAGATGACGCTTCTACGATTTTTTACATGACGCTTCTATGATTGTTTACATGACGCTTCTATGATTGTTTACATGACGCTTCTATGATTGTTTACATGACGCTTTTATGATTTTTACATGACGCTTCTATGATTGTTTACATGACGCTTCTATGATTTTTATATGACGCTTCTACGATTTTTTACATGACGCTTTTATGATTTTTTACATGACGCTTCTATGATTCATTACATGACGCTTCTATGATTTTTAGATGACGCTTCTATGATTTTTTACATGACGCTTCTATGATTGTTTACATGACGCTTCTATGATTGTTTATATGACGCTTCTATGATTTTTTAAATGACGCTTCTATGATTGTTTACATGACGCTTCTATGATTGTTTACATGACGCTTCTATGATTTTTACATGACGCTTCTATGATTGTTTACATGACGCTTCTATGATTCATTAGATGACGCTTCTATCATTTTTTAAAATGACGCTTTTATGATTTTTTACATGACGCTTCTATGACTGTTTACATGACGCTTCTATGATTGTTTACATGACGCTTCTATGATTTTTTAAATGACGCTTCTACGATTTTTATATGACGCTTCTACGATTTTTTACATGACGCTTTTATGATTGTTTACATGACGTCATGACGTACATGACGTCATTACATGACGCTTCTTTTTAAAAAGTCTTTTAGTTTTCCTGACGTTGAAAAGCTTTAATTAAAAAATTATACTCTATGAAAATTCGAATCATCGTCGCTGCATTTAGCAGTTCAGTTTGTTCACCTCTAGGCTAGCTCTCGTCGTTTTGATAACATCAAATTTTGCACTTATATAATTCAACACTTTAAAATCCAAGCATAGAGTAAATCACACGAAGCAGTTATGACATAATCAGTTTCTCAGTCAGTCAGTATCAGTTAACAATATGGTTACGCAATTTAAATCAAGTCTGGTGCTACGCTTCCACACTGCATTTTCAATTCAAGTCGGAGTTACAATTCAGTGATGATGCAATCTATTTCAGAACCAGAATTCAACCAGTCAGTTTTTTCTCTAGCATTCTTACAATGCATTTCAAGTCGAAAAGTTTGCTTGACCTTTGCAAAAAAGCATGTTTTTCGAATATTTAATGCCTCTAGCATTGAGCAATTTCTTAGCCACGATGCATGTACCGTCACGGGAAAATTTCTGATCGAACAGTGCAAGTTCGAACAAAATCGGTCCAGCCATTTTTTCTCTAATCGATCACATAGATAGATAGATAGATAGATAGATAGACACAGACAGACCATTTTTAGTATATAGGACTAGCAATCTACGCCCCCCGTTGGGGAGCCAAAGAAATGCAATACACGTTTTTTTAATAAGCTACATGTATCCTTGAAATCTTAAAAAATCTCCTGTCAAACCTTGTAAACCTTGACATGTCAGTAATTCCCCCCACAAGCTTTAACATATCAACTTCCCCCCCCTGACATCTCAGCAATGCCCCCAATAAGCCTTGAAAATCTAAAAATATCTGTCAACCTTCTAACCCTAATCCTAACCTAACCCTAACCCTAACCCTAGCCTAACCCTAACGCTAACCCTAACCCTAACCCTAACCCTAACCCTAACCTAACCCTAACCCTAACCCTAACCCTAACCTAACCCTAAAGCATTGAAATTTCAGTAATTCTCTCTAAGAGTCATTATAGCACTACTACAGCATTATAGCGATTCCCTGCAAGCCTCGACATCGTAGGGATTCCCAAATGAATCTCTTAACTTCGACATGAAGCTTCTTTTATTTTTTACTTTACGCTTTTTTTATCAGCGATCCCTCCCCTGAGGAGGCATCAAATAATGTAATAAAAAGTTTTCAATAAACTACATGTAGCTTCTGGCTTTAGCCTTGAAATCTCATTTATACCCCAGTGAGCCTTGACATCTCAGCTACTCCCCCCGTAAGCCTTGACATGTCAGCGATGGCCCCCATAAACCTTGAAATCTAAAAAATCCCCTGTTAACCTTAAAACCCGATAAAATATAACCCTCAACCCACACCTGACCTAAACCTAACTTTAACCCAACCTAAAGCCTTGAAATCTCAGCAATTCTTCTCCCCTAAGCCTTGACATTTTAGTGATTCCTTCTTTAAGAATCACAGCACTATAACGATTTCCACCAAGCTTTGACATCCTAGCAATTCCCAAATGAATCTTTTAACTTCGACATGACTTTTCTTTTATGTATACATAGTGCTACTTTTATTTTTTACATGACTTTTCTTCTATCAGCGCCTCCCCCGTGGCGAGCCAACAAAAAATGCAATAAAAAATTGAGTAAAGTACATGAACTTTGAAGTAGCTTCTGACTTTTGCTTTGACATCTCAGAAACGCCCCCATAATCTCAGTTATTCTCTGTGAGCCTTGACGTCTCAGTTTTTCTCCCCAGCACAGCATTATAGCTGCATTTAATTTTTACATGACACCTTCATGTCTGACATGACGCTTCTTTTATTCTACCATGATGCTTCTTGATTTTTTAAATGACACTTTCATTAGTTTTTAAATGAGGCTCCTATGATTTTTCATGACGCTTCTATGATTTTTTATATGACGCTTCTATGATTGTTTACATGACGCTTCTATGCTTTTTACATGACGCTTCTATGATTTTTTTACATGACGCTTCCATGATTGTTTACATGACGCTTCTATGATTTTTACATGACGCTTCTATGATTTTTTACATGACGCTTCTATGATTGTCTACATGACGCTTCTATGATTTTTATATGACGCTTCTATGATTTTTTACATGACGCTTCTATGATTGTTTACATGACGCTTCTATGCTTTTTAGATGACGCTTCTATGATTGTTTATATGACGCTTCTATGATTTTTACATGACGCTTCTATGATTTTTTACATGACGCTACTATGATTTTTACATGACGCTTCTATGATTTTTTATATGACGCTTCTATGATTGTTTATATGACGTTTCTATGCTTTTTATATGACGCTTCTTCGATTTTTAACATGACGCTTCTATGATTGTTTACATGACGCTTCTATGATTTTTTTACATGACGCTTCCATGATTTTTTACATGACGCTTCTATGATTGTTTACATGACGCTTCTATGATTTTTTACATGACGCTTCTATGATTGTCTACATGACGCTTCTATGCTTTTTAGATGACGCTTCTATGATTGTTTATATGACGCTACTATGATTTTTACATGACGCTTCTATGATTTTTACATGACGCTTCTATGATTGTTTACATGACGCTTCTATGATTTTTTACATGACGCTTCTATGGTTTTTTTATGACGCTTCTATGATTGTTTACATGACGCTTCTATGATTGTTTACATGACGCTTCTATGATTTTTACATGGCGCTTCTATGATTGTTTACATGACGCTTCTATGGTCTTTACATGACGCTTCTATGATTTTTTATATGACGCTTCTATGATTTTTTTACATGACGCTTCTATGATGGTTTCATGGATGAATGAATAGAATGGATTGCTATTCTGGCTCTGGCTATTTTCGTTTTTGACTCTTTTGCATCCGGTTCCCCCGTGCCTTTTCATTGGTTGATGATTGCCATAGACAATTTTCGGCCTTCGCCCCTTTCTTTCGATGCACAAGCGCAAAGAACTGAGAATTTCAGTTACTTGCAGAGAATATCGAGCGCTCGTAAGTCTTCCCCTTTATTTCAAAACACGAGCGAAAGCGCTTGTGCATCGAAAGAAAGGGGCGAAGGCCGAAAATTGTCTATGGCAATCATCAACCAATGAAAAGGCACGGGGGGGGGGAACCGGATGCAAAAGAGTCAAAAACGAAAATAGCCAGAGCCAGAATAGCAATCCATTCTATTCATTCATCCATGGATGGTTTACATGACGCTTCTATGATTTTTTACATGACGCTTCTATGATTGTTTACATGACGCTTCTATGATTTTTATATGACGCTTCTATGATTGTTTACATGACTCTTCAATGATTTTTTACATGACGCTTCTATAATTGTTTACATGACGCTTCTATGATTTTTTTAAATGACGCTTCTATGAGTTTTATATGACGCTTCTATGCTTTTTACATGACGCTTCTATGATTTTTTATATGACGCTTCTATGATTGTTTACATGACGCTTCTATGATGGTTTACATGACGCTTCTATGATTTTTTACATGACGTTTCTATGATTGTTTACATGACGCTTCTATGATTTTTTTAAATGACGCTTCTATAATTGTTTACATGACGCTTCTGTGATTTTTTCATGACACTCCTATGATTTTTTCATGACGCTTCTATGATTGTTTACATGACGCTTCTATGATTTTTTTAAATGACCCTTTTATGATTTTTAACATGACGCTTCTATGATAGTTTACGTGACGCTTCTATGATTTTTTACATGACGCTTCTATGATTGTTTACATGACGCTTCTATGGTTTTTATATGACGCTTCTATGATTTTTTACATGACGCTTCTATGATTGTTTACATGACGCTTCTATGATTTTTATATGACGCTTCTATGATTGTTTACATGACTCTTCAATGATTTTTTACATGGCGCTTCTATGATTTTTACATGACGCTTCTATGATTTTTTACATGACGCTTCTATGATTGTCTACATGACGCTTCTATGCTTTTTCCATGACGCTTCGATGATTGTTTACATGACGCTTCTATGATTTTTTCATGACGATTCTATGATTTTTTACATGACGCTTCTATGCTTTATACATGAGGCTTCTATGATTTTTTACATGACGCTTCTATGATTGTTTACATGACGCTTCTATGATTTTTTACATGACGCTTCTATGATTGTTTACATGACGCTTCTATGATTTTTTACATGACGCTTCTATGATTTTTTACATGACGCTTCTATGATTTTAGATGACGCTTCTATGATTGTTTACATGACGCTTCTATGATTGTTTACATGACACTTCTATGATGGTTTACATGACGCTTCTATGATAGCTTACATGTCGCTTCTATGATGGTTTACATGACGCTTCTATGATTTTTTTAAATGACGCTTCTATGATTTTTATATGACGCTTCTATGATTTTTTACATGACGCTTCAATGATTTTTTACATGACGCTTCTATAATTGTTTACATGACGCTTCTATGATTTTTTACATGACGCCTTTTGTCCTTTATTTGACCTTGAATAAAAGCTTTTAATAAAAAACTTTTCATTACTAAGATTCGAACCCAGGTCGCTGCATTTGCAGTCCAGTCTGTTCACATCTAGGCTAGCTCTTATCGAATTTTATAAATGAAATTGTAGCACTTATATAATTCAACACTCACTCACGAAGCAGTTATGACATAATCAATTTCCCAGGCAAGTCAGTATCAGTCTCTATTAAAGTTGACAATATGGTTACGCAATCTAAATCAAGTCTGGTGCTACGCTTCCACACTGCATTTTCAATACTGTGACGCAATTCAAGTTGGAGTTACAATTCAGTTATGATGCAATCTATTTCAGAATCAGAATTCAACCAGTCAGTTTTTTCTCTAGCATTCTTACAATGCATTTCAAGTCGAAAAGTTTGCTTGACCTTTGCAAAATAGCATGTTTTTCGAATATTTAATCGCTTTAACATGGAGCAATTTCTTAGCCAAGATGCATGTACCGTCACGGGAAAATTTCTGATCGAACAGTGCAAGTTCGAACAAAATCGGTCCAGCCATTTTTTCTCTAATCGATCACATAGATAGATAGATAGATAGATAGATAGACACAGACAGACCATTTTTAGTATATAGGATTTGTATATAAAACTGAACTTCTGCTTTCATTTAATATAATTTGCTAAACTATGTCTGTGATATAAAACTATAAATTCTATAATTAACTAGAATGGGCCTTGGAGATTTGGTGATTCTGTGGATTTTTTAAGACCTAAAAAACCTAATCTCAAACCTGAATTTTTATAGATGAAAATAGCAAGGATCTTATTATTATTTTTCATATAAGTATATATAACATAAGCTTCTAAGAAGTCAACAAATAAATTTGAAAAAAGATTAATTTGATCCTATTCTGCTACTTTTTAAACTTTACAACAATTACAAATTTTGATTTAGACTGGTTTTTATAATATAATATTTTAATATATATTATAAATAGGCATTTTTCTTGAATTGTTTGGTAAACTATTCTTTCAATGTTTTCGCATTTTTCCACTTGAAAAGCTGGTTTTAGCATGTTTGGACATCCCCCAAGCTATTAAAACAGTAAAATTAACAATTTTGTTTTTAAGCACTTTTTCTATCTTTAGCTATTCCTAAAGATTCCTAACAATTCAAAGTTTCAAAGTTTTTTATTTCAGATTGGTGCAAAAATGTGGGAATCATGTTGTCAAAGTTGAAAATTTAACTAATAACTAATAAATTAACAGTTGGGATTGTCTGTGGGGAAGAGCATGGTAGACAAATGGAGTTGGCTAATTAAAAAGTACAACGCTGAATTGTAAAACAAAAAGTAAAAATTTTTGAAGGATAGAAATCTAACACGTTGTCTGATGTAGCACTGATGCCTATTGGGAATGTCTATGGCCCAAAGGGATCGGTTGGTTTACTTGGTTAAGAGGAGAAGTATGAGCACTCAGACTTGTTCTTGCTACTAAGCTCTTACTAAGATCATTTAATCATTAAGTCCAAACATGCTAAAATCAGCTTCTCAAGACAAGACTCAAGTGAAGAAATGCAAAAAAAACATGGAAAAATAGTTTAATAAATGATTTGAGAAGAATGCCATATAATATATAATAAAAATACATTTAAAAATCAATTTCAAAATCTATATGTGAAATAGTTAAGCATTAAATTCATTAAGTCTTTATTTACTTTTTTGAAACTATTTTCAACTTTCTAATACCTTTCATTTAGTGTCTATATATATATATATATGGCCTAGAGCTATACTTGATATGTATTGGCATAAAATTCATACTCTGGATCATGTAGTAAATGCTCCAAAATTTGGGCATACTACATGGAGGCATGCACAGTTGGCATGCATCACTCTTAAGAAAATAGTGTATCTACAACACCTGGCATGCAATTTATAGAATCTTACAAATTCTTACAAAAATGCAAAAATTACTGATGGGTGATGACTAGGCCTATGACCTATGACCTATGTTACTATGATTTATAGTATAATCTAAGCAAGCATATATGAATATAATCAAGTTATTTTTTAAACATCCTACTAATTAGTAATTTAGAATTCCTAGAAACGTATTTTTGCAAACCTTATTTTACTTAGCACAGGTCTGACAGTAATAAGGGTACTGGGATGGACCTTATTCAAAAGCTACAACCTTAACGAGTAACGACAAAGCTGAGCTGAGGTTCATTGCAAAAAATGAAAACTTTTACAGTGTTAAATTTTTACTGTAAACTTACTTAAATGTTAACAAAAACGAAAGGTATATTGCAATATCAGCAAAACATGAATAATAAATAGTACATTTTACCTATAAATATTCTTTTAAAAAAGTACAAATCGGTAAATAATAAGTACTATATTTTTCTTATTCGAATAAAGTTACGGCAGAAAATCTCGGTTTGGAATTGTCTTTTGAGTGAATACATGAAAATAGGCCTATCCTATTCGGTGTGCAGACTCCATATGTAGACGTAAAGTAATCGAAATTTGAGAGAATATCTTTTAGAATTTTGTCTGATAAAGATCCAGCTCCTTGATATATGAACTATAGACTCTATAGATCTACAATACATAAATTGCGGACGAATCCTTCTTCGTTTTTGCGGACGATTTTTTCATATACAGGGCGGATTCAGGTCCTCAGGCACATGCATTGTGCGTTTAAATTAATATTGGGGCTATAGCTTTTATGTGGATTTTAAATAAATTAATTGCACCGCGGCCGCAACTGGGCGGCTAAGCAAGTGGCCAACACAGTGCTAAAAGCGGCGAAAATTAAATCAATTTATTTTAAACTTAAATTCATAAAATACAGCGGTTTTAACCCTTTATGACGAGAGATGGCATAGCATCATGTTATTTTTTTAAATCAGCCTTCTTTCGCAAACATCTCATTGTACTTTTGCACCATTCTCTTGACGCTGGTCAGAACAGGCATTGGTCCGGGCACGCAGTCGCGTATGATCTCGTCCAGATCAGTTGCGCTATCCGTAGCTGCGCCACTCGACCCAACAGACTCGTAGTCGAGGGCCTCGTCAAGCTCGGATTTCGCGTCGCTCTCGACCTGAGAGTTGACCACGTTTGCGGGCAGGAAGCTGAAACTGTGAGTGGCACTCGAATGATAGGTCAGATACGAATAGCCGTCCCTGGTGCCAACCAGCATGTCGTCTTGGCTGCTACTGCTGTCGCTGTACAGGAAGAACCTGCTGGATTTGGCACCCCACGAGTTGGCGTGATTCTGCGATCGCGACCGTTGATGGGCGGCGGACCGTTTCGACGGCTGTTTATTGCGCTTTCGGCAGCAGCCGCCGCCGCCGCCACCGCCGCCGCCCCGCTTCTGCTGCCGCCTCGATATAAATTCGTTATAATCCTGCCGCGGAGCGCTGGCCAGCGGAGTGGCGCCTTCGCTGTCAGCGGTCGGCGTGGAAAATGATTGAGTGTGCGTGAGCGTCACCGGCTGGCCTTGCGTGACCGCGCTATCTTGCGGCGACGCCGCTCCCTCCGGCATATTGTCGGACACATCGGATCTCTCAATTGTCAGTGTCTCTTTTTCGCTGAACGCTGTCGCACCGTACTCCTGTGACGGTTGCATAGCAACCGGCGAGTACTGGCTTTCTGGCTTCATTTCTGAAGAGCCCACTGCCTCTTCGCCCGGCGAGTCCAGTTCCTGCATCTGCGATGGTCCGAATCGTTCGTCGGTGCCGCTTCCCGTTGACTGTTGCTGCACAGAGGCGACTTTGCCCGGCGAGTCCAGTTCCTGCGTCTGCGAAGGACCGAATCGTTCGTCGGTGCCGCTTCCCTTTGAGTGCTGCTGCACAGAGGCGACTTTGCCCGGGGTTGCTGACTCCTCGTCCGCTTGCACTCGGCCGGATCGACTTGGCCCGATGGGGAACAGCGCCTCCCGACCCAGCGAGGCCCGGCGCGGCTTGGCGGCTGTCGCCCTCGACATTGGTGACGCCACGATCCGCTTGGGACCGCCGGAGTCTTCGCTGTTCGCCTGCTGGCCAGTGGGGGTCGGCGGAAGCTCGCTGCTGTACACCTGCGCCAGGCCCTCCAAATGGTCGGAGGCCTCCTTGAGCAGGCCGACGATGTTGCCACCGCGGCCGCCGACGTTGTGACCAGCCGATTGCGAAGAGCCGCTGTCTTCAAACCCGCCACCGGCCTCGGAACCATTGGCGGCGCTCGTCTCGTAGCTGCGCAGGAAGCAGCTGCCGGCTTCGACCAGCTTCCTGACTGCGGTCGATTGGCCGCGGAAAAGGGATGCCACGGCCGAGTGATTGCTGACCAGCGTCACCGACAGGGGCAGCCCGGCGATGCCGCTGTCCGGTACGGCTAGCGGCGGCAGCTCGGACAGGCCGGTCTTGAAGCTGGACGGCGCCCAGTCAACGAACTGAACTCGGCCGCGCTCGCGCAGCGACAGCAGCGCCTGCTCGATGTCGGCTGTCTTGGCCGCGCCTCGGTAGATGAGCGCCCCGGCCATGTGCTTGCCCTGGCGCAGGTCCACATCCGCTAGCTGACCATCGGGCTCCATCAAAGCCGAAGTGATGCCGATGGCGCTCGAGCGCTCCTTGCCGACTGCCGAGGCTGCAGTAAACGGCGCGCAGGCCACGATGGGGTGCTTCAGCTGCCTGCGGGTTGGTTGGGAAGCCTCGGAATACCATTTGATCCTGAAACTGATGACTGTCCTGACATTCCTGACCATCCTGACCATCCTGACCATCCTGACCATCCTGAACATCCTGACCATCCTGAACATCCTGACCATCCTGACCATCCTGACCATCCTGACCATCCTGACCATCCTGACCATCCTGACCATCCTGACCATCCTGACCATCTTGACTATCCTGACCATCCTGACCATCCTGACCATCTTGACTATCCTGACCATCCTGACCATCCTGACCATCCTGACCATCCTGAACATCCTGACCATCCTGACCATCCTGACCATCCTGACCATCCTGACCATCCTGACCATCCTGACCATCCTGACCATCCTGACCATCCTGACCATCCTGACCATCCTGACCATCTTGACTATCCTGACCATCCTGACCATCCTGACCATCCTGACCATCCTGACCATCCTGACCATCCTGACCATCCTGACCATCCTGAACATCCTGACCATCCTGACCATCCTGACCATCCTGACCATCCTGACCATCCTGACCATCCTGACCATCCTGACCATCCTGACCATCCTGACCATCCTGACCATCCTGAACATCCTGACCATCCTGACCATCCTGACCATCCTGACCATCCTGACCATCCTGACCATCCTGACCATCCTGACTATCCTGACCATCCTGACCATCCTGACCATCTTGACTATCCTGACCATCCTGACCATCCTGACCATCCTGACCATCCTGACCATCCTGACCATCCTGACCATCTTGACTATCCTGACCATCCTGACCATCCTGAACATCCTGACCATCCTGAACATCCTGAACATCCTGAACATCCTGACCATCCTGACCATCCTGACCGTCCTAACCATCCTGACTATCCTGACCATCTTGACTATCCTGACCATCCTGACCATCCTGACCATCCTGACCGTCCTGACCATCCTGACTATCCTGACCAATTCTGACCATCCCATTCTGACCAATTCTGACCATCCTGACCATCCTGACCATCCTGACCATCCTGACCATCCTGACCATCCTGACCATCCTGACCATCCTGACCATCCTGACTATCCTGACTGTCCTGACCATCCTGACCATCCTGACCATCCTGACCATCCTGACCGTCCTGACCATCCTGACCATCCTGACCATCCTGACCATCCTGACCGTCCTGACCATCCTGACCATCCCATCCTGACCATCCTGACCATTGACTGACCATAACCATCCTGACCATCCTGACCATCCTCCTGACCATCCCATCCTGACCATCTTGACAGTCCTGACCATATTGACCATCCTGACCATCCTGACCATCCTGACCATCCTGACCATCCTGACCATCCTGACCCATATTGACCATTCTGACCATCCTGAAAAGCCATCCTGAATTCCCTATTTGTCAAGTGACTGTCGCAGTACTTACTTAAACGGCAGTACATTGCTGCAAATGTTGGCAATGTTGCACATCATGGTGCCTGGAAATCTCTCCATCACGGTCAGGTTGCTGAAGCACATGGCGAGCATGCGATTCAGATGGGCAAAGGTGGCGCCACCGTACAGGCTGAGGCCGGACCTGCACAAATTGAACATGGCCGAGTTGGTGACGGAGAAGGACAACGAAGTGTAGTCCTTAGACTCGTATGAGTATAGCATCGAGTTGACAAGTTCGCAGGTGCTCTGCAGGCCGCTGTTGCCCGAGCTGACGCTCAGCTCAAGTACCTGCAGACGGGAATCGAACTCGGACCTTAGCTCCTCCAGGTAGGACACCGACAGGCCGCTGCCAGTGCCGCCGCCGGTGCTGTGAACAAGAAATGCGGTCGGCGTCACATCCGACTTCTCAGAGAGCCAGCGAAACCTTTCAACTGCTTCCGGCAGGAGGTTGCGGCGGAAGTCGCGCCGGCCGCGCATGTAGTTGAACCCAGAGTCCGCGCTGTCGCTGAGCAGCTGCCGGGTGCTGAACAACTCCCTGTAGGGCCCGACTCGAATCTCGTCTGCGGAAAAACAGGTCAGACTAATCAAGACATCAAAATCCGTTACTCAAATTCTGATTGGCTGTTTTTTAACTGGTCTGTCTGCCCTGTTGACACCCACCTCACTCCGCAAGCTACCCTCCGATTCTGATTGGCTGCCTTTTAACTGGTCTGTCTGCCCTGTTGACACCCACCTCACTCCGCAAGCTACCCCTCCGATTCTGATTGGCTGCCTTTTAACTGGTCTGTCTGCCCTGTTGACACCCACCTCACTCCGCAAACTACTTCTTCGATTCGGATTGGCCGCTTCCAAATTAGAGTTTCAACGATGAAGGAGAGACAGAAGCAGCTAACCTATAAAGCGTATGCTTACCAATACACGTTGGATCCGTATCTAAAAAGATCGACCTGGGCATGAAATGGCCGTTCTGATTGCGTAGAAACATTGCGTCATAGAAACCGTTGCTAGGGCAGTCGGGCTTGGCTAGGCCGCTTTTTTGAACATTGTGCTCAAGACAGAGCAGCTCCCAAATCGCGTTGCCGATCTGTACTCCAGCCTGACCCACGTGGAGAGTCAGGAATGGCCGGGCCTGGGCGAACAGAACAAAACGAGTATACGAGCTATATGGTTTGTCTTATCTTAATTGACTGATTTTGCCTGAACTACCCTAAGCATGTCTCCCGTTTTTGTATTACAGATCAGGGAACGATGGGCAATGCTTGTACGTTTTGCTGACTCTTCATGACAGGAACAAATGTAAACTTACATTCTCGTTGAAGGACATTTCCTTGTTGTTCCAATCTTCTGTTAGCTCAAGCAAACTTGGCCGACTTATGCTGTTTCTCCTAACAGCAGAATCAATGAGCAACGCAGAACTGCTGCGCAGACCCTGGTAGAGAATTGCTGAAATTTCGCTCTGCCTTTGAGGCCATAGACATATCGTATGCCTGTCTTTTAATAAACAAAACAATTGTGCGATGCTTTCTAGTGACACATTTTTTAGAAATGCACTCTTAAGTACGCGAGCACAGAGCAGCACTCACTATATATACGTTTGGAAAGATTTGCTACGAGAAATCTGACGAGACAAAGGATTAGTTAAACAGTCAGAAAGACACTCAGGTAGCCAGGCAGACTGACAGGTTTAACAGTCATAGAGACACTCAG
Source organism: Macrostomum lignano (assembly GCA_002269645.1). NCBI lineage: Eukaryota > Metazoa > Platyhelminthes > Macrostomidae > Macrostomum > Macrostomum lignano. The sequence goes on from NIVC01004532.1 coordinate 16,194, forward strand.
GTAGCCAGGCAGACTGACAGGTCTAACAGTCATAGAGACACTCAGGTAGCCAGGCAGACTGACAGGTCTAACAGTCATAGAGACACTCAGGTAGCCAGGCAGACTCACAGGTTTAACAGTCATAGACACTCAGATGGACAGGCAGACTGACAGGTTTAACAGTCATAGACACTCAGATGGACAGGCAGACTGACAGGTTTAACAGTCATAGAGACACTCAGGTAGCCAGGCAGACTGACAGGCTTAACAGTCATAGAGACACTCAGGTGGACAGGCAGACTGACAGGCTTAACAGTCATAGAGACACTCAGGTGGACAGGCAGACTGACAGGTTTAACAGTCATAGAGACACTCAGGTAGCCAGGCAGACTGACAGGCTTAACAGTCATAGAGACACTCAGGTGGACAGGCAGACTGACAGGCTTAACAGTCATAGAGACACTCAGGTGGACAGGCAGACTGACAGGTTTAACAGTCATAGAGACACTCAGGTAGCCAGGCAGACTGACAGGCTTAACAGTCATAGAGGCACTCAGGTGCACAGGCAGACTGACAGCTGGTCAAACAATCTGAAAGACAGTCGGTGAGCGATAATCGAGCGTTTTTTAGTATGAGCATTTCCCAATATTCACATAGCAGAAAGAATATTCAATACCTGTTTAGAAATTTTCAAATCACAAGCACCTATCGGAACTCAGAGACAGCAGACAATATTGAAAAAATGTAGCAATTAGCACATAGGTCATAGGCCTAGTCATCACCCATCAGTATTTTTGCATTTTTGTAAGAATACCATACTGGCATACTTATCATTTAAGTATAAATCTTGCGTATACCATTTGCAAGTTACTCGGTAACGGAAGTGCCCAACACTGATTAGCAGTCATGTATTAATTAGCCGACTACATAATTATTAGCTCGTTAAAAATTGCATTTATTTAAGTTAAATAATTTAATTTAAATCTGGCCAGAGAAACGGTAGCTGTGGGTAGAACAATTTTGCCAGATACTTTATAGATAAATTTAATTACTAATGCAACTTTTGAAAACTTTTACGGTACCTCAGGGCGCAGAGCTTTCTATTTAAAAAAAATTCTGTTGCATTTCTGAGTTACTGCTGACTGCATGCAGACATTGGCAAGCGCTAAACTACAGTAAAACAATCTGAAACTAAAATTGTTACAGGTACAGTTGAATAAGAGTATTTGGGTTTGCAGTTTCAGGAGGCTTGGAAAAGCGGAAGCAGAGTCGAGCGCCATTATTACTTAATTATAAATGTATACGCGTGCATACTAGTACGGTCATTGAGATTGCTGTAGTGGCTACTTGTAGTAGTAGTGTTATTATTAAAAAGTAGACTGGTGCAAGGAGGCACGCGACCGCAGCTCCTGTTGCCCAGAGGTGAGAGAAATTGAGAAAGTTAAAAAAGGAGTGAAACAGAGCGACAGAGAAATTGATAAATTGAAAAAAAAGAAAACTGCTTGTAGTTTCGGATTGTCCTCGTTGCGAAGGTCATGCGCAGGATTTGAACCCGCGACCACCAGGCGGGGCTGCTTAATAGCCAGTGAGCTCGGCGAAGGTCTGGTCCAGCTCCTCGCTGATGCCTTTGTAGCGGTCCTTCTCCGAAAGCAGCTCGTCTGCGGATTTGTCAACGAATTGAAATCCCATGCTGCTACTGTCAGTGCACTTACGAGTGCACTTACTGTGTACTTTTGTGACCACAATGTACTTTTCTAACCCACTGAATATAGATTTGTCCATACAGCACTGTACATTTTCAAAGCAATGTACATGCCTAGCCAAAATAGATATGTGAATTTCTAATGACTGTACATAATGTTACAGCAGTATACTTCTGCATTTGTGACACTCCTTGTAACTTTACATTGAAACGAACCGGATTTGCCAGCCCAGGGAAAGCCAAAAAACTGTGTAAAAACATGCAGGCCACGCTGTCAAAGGCGGCATGCAGAACAAAGCAAAGTCACTGAACGGCAGGGAGACAAACACAAACATTTTCAGCATGCCAAACTCCTTTCACTGTTGAAAAACAAGCAGATTGCAGATTGACAATATTTTTAATATTTGAAATTGTTTATTTATTATAAACAGTTAGTAACGCGGAAAGGTTATAAGTAGTAATAATAATAATAATAATATTAATACGCAGGAATACAAACAGAGCGTGCAGCTGGCCGTTCTTGATTTTCCTAAAATTAAAATATTTCCTAACCGCTACTGACAGTAGCGAAAAGCGATAGAAACTGCGAAATTGTTTATAACTATAATAATAACTATAGCATAGGCTAATAACTAAAACTTATAACAAAAAGCTGGCTGATGAAGCTTAGCGGATCTGGAGGGGGTGGGGCAAACTTCCGAACTGAACATTTCGTTCAGCACTACTCAGAGACCGGCGACAGTAGTAAGATGAATACGTTGCTATTTTTATATTCATTCATTCATGTAAAAATTTATCAGTGCAGTTTTTTAGACTAGCAAGCAAAAAGCCTAGTTGCAAGAGAAAAAGCGCTCACTTGATCTATCTGGCATTAAATAGATGGCTAAGGTAATTAAATTGGATAGTATTGGTAGCACGGGCTAACAGCATAAACACCAGGCAGTTTTAGTAGACAAAAAAGGCAGAAGGCAGAAGCTAGCTATGCAATCAGAAATTTTATTAATAAACAATTCCAAACACGCTACTGCCAAAGCTATTATTACCTTAGGTAGTAGCAAAACAAGCGCGTATTGATTATGGGTTCGATTAATGAAAAAAACTTACTGCCTCGGAGAGACCGTAAAGAAACAATCCGTAACTAAGGTAAACACTCTCTGTTGCTAAGCGCCGTATCAGCGAAGCTCGAGCAGACCAAAAGTTCAAACTCGGTTGCAACAGGCCGTGCAACAACAGCAAACTAACGAAAACCCGTGCAATGTTAATAAATATATAAATAAACTTGGGTGCCCAAGCAGCTGGGTCCACGGTTTCAGTGTTCTGTAACAGTAAACTCATTCTATTGCTACGGAGCTCTCTGGGTCTCCCATTCTCTTTTAGATCTTCTGGAACTCGCCAAGCATGCTGTCCATCTCCTGCTTGAGGCTGGCGTTGCGCTGCTTCTCCTCCAGGAGGCGCTCTGCGGAGCGAATGGGGGAAACGTTGACGCCACTCGGTCTGTGTCCCCTTCTCCTGTCTGTGTCCCCTTCTCCTGTCTGTCTCCCTTCTCCTGTCTGTGTCCCCCTTCTCCTGTCTGTGCCTCCTTCTCCTGTCTGTCTCCCTTCTCCTGTCTGTGTCCCCTTCTCCTGTCTGTGCCTCCTTCTCCCCCTGTCTCCCTTCTCCTCTGTGTCCCCCTTCTCCCCTCTGTGACCCCCTTCTCCCCTATGTGCCCCCCTTCTACACTGTGCCTTCTTCTACAACTGAATCTCAAATCTCTCCCTTGCATCTCACTTGTACTCCATCATCCCTACTGCAAACACAAACTGAGAATCAATAAGCAGTTGCTCACCCTCAGCCTTGTCGAGCTCCTTCTGGTGCTTAACAGACTCGCGCTCCGCTTTCTCAGCTCGGTCCTCAGCCTTACAAAAAGCGAGAACTTATTCATAAAATTCACATGCGCTATTGCTAAACTCTGTTAATAGCCGGCATGCTTTGTTCTGGTCACGTCAAACTGAACTGAAAACCACACGGCAGACAAGACACGGACAGGCAAACAGATTTGGGGCTGACAAAATCAGAGCAATAGAACATCCGCGGCAAAAGGTCCGGTTCGTTTCTCGGCCGATGCTCATAGCGGAGAGGCCGCACCGCAGTGAGCAATGACAGATACTGTAACATACCCTCCAGCCTGTCCACTTCGCTTTGCAGCTTGGACACCTGCCTCTCGGCCTCCTGAGCGCGCTGCTCAGCCTGAGCTCACGATCGGGGGTGACGATTGTGTCCGGATTTAGTCAGAGAATTCAATGTACTTACTGTCTGCTCGAATTGCGTGTATTTTGCCTTAGCAACATCCCAAAGTGCATACTTGTTAAATTATTCGTGTCCTAAGATAATATAGCTGTCTATGGGTGACTCTCAATCTGCCTATGGGTGATTCTCAATAGCTGTCTATGGGTGATTCTCAATCTGCCTATAGGTGATTCTCAATAGCTGTCTATGGGTGATTCTCAATAGCTGTCTATGGGTGATTCTCAATCTGCCTATAGGTGATTCTCAATAGCTGTCTATGGGTGATTCTCAATAGCTGTCTATGGGTGATTCTCAATAGCTGTCTATGAGTGATTCTCAATAGCTGTCTATGGGTGATTCTCAATAGCTGTCTATGGGTGATTCTCAATAGCTGTCTATGGGTGATTCTCAATCTGCCTATAGGTGATTCTCAATAGCTGTCTATGGGTGATTCTCAATAGCTGTCTATGGGTGATTCTCAATAGCTGTCTATGGGTGATTCTCAATAGCTGTCTATGAGTGATTCTCAATAGCTGTCTATGAGTGATTCTCAATAGCTGTCTATGGGTGATTCTCAATAGCTGTCTATGGGTGATTCTCAATAGCTGTCTATGGGTGATTCTCAATAGCTGTCTATGGGTGATTCTCAATAGCTGTCTATGGGTGATTCTCAATAGCTGTCTATGGGTGATTCTCAATAGCTGTCTATGGGTGATTCTCAATAGCTGTCTATGGGTGATTCTCAATAGCTGTCTATGGGTGATTCTCAATAGCTGTCTATGGGTGATTCTCAATAGCTGTCTATGGGTGATTCTCAATAGCTGTCTATGGGTGATTCTCAATAGCTGTCTATGGGTGATTCTCAATCTGCCTATAGGTGATTCTCAATAGCTGTCTATGGGTGATTCTCAATAGCTGTCTATGGGTGATTCTCAATCTGTCTATGGGTGATTCTCAATCTGTCTATGGGTGATTCTCAATAGCTGTCTATGGGCGATTCTCAATCTACCTATAGGTGATTCTCAATAGCTGTCTATGGGCGATTCTCAATCTACCTATAGGTGATTCTCAATAGCTGTCTATGGGTGACTCTCAATCTGCCTATGGGTGACTCAATCTGCCTATGGGTGACTTTCAATCTGCCCATACATGCGCAACCTTGGGAATCACCCGGCCGTTTCTATTGGCAACACACACATGTAAGTCGCTATTGGCTGAGAGCAGTCACGTGACTACTATTCTGTCCAATAGCGACATACGTGTGTGTTGCCAATAGAAACGGCCGAGTGAATCCAAAGGTTGCGCCCAAGCATGAATCTGCCTATGGGTGATTCTCAATCTGCCTATGGGTGATTCTGATTTTGTCTGAGCGTAATTCTTAAGCTTTCTATGGATAATTCTTGATCTATCTATGGGTGATTCTAGATCTGTCAATGGGCAATTCTTGATCCATCTATGGGTGACTGTTTGCGATGCAGTTTGGGAGCTGCTGGACAGAATGCACGCAATTTAACAGCCTACCTAAAGTCATATTTATCTCTGTATTTAAAAAAAACCAGGTAAAGCTTTAAATTGGAATAGAACTACTCTTCTTAGTAGAGTGAATTGAATAACACTATCATTTTTAGAAGCAAATATAAAAGAGGCGATCCAGCGAAACTCCCATTGAAAAACCAAATTCGATTTGGCCGCTACTCCACCGTTGCTTCCTCAACTTCAGCCAGTCGTGTCGTCACATGTTATTAGGTTAAAAAAATTGTTGGGCAAGCAGGAGCAACAGGAGCAACAGTCACAGCAAGCATACTCGTGCACTAATCTGGACTCAGAACAAAGCATGCGGCCCAGTTAAAACAAGTATTTCACGGAGATATAAATTAATATTTACCTCGGCAAGCCGGCGGGTCAGGCTCTTAATCTGAGTCTCGTACGACTCCTCTCTGGATGCAGACTGCAAAGATGGGCAGGCAGTTAGTTGAACTAATGGGCGACTGTTCGCGATCAAGGGCATGCAGACTAAGATAGAAATGATGCGGCAAGAGGGATGGGGTAGAGACTAGAGAGAATGGAGAATAGGAGATGGAGCTGGTTTGAAGATTGGTTGGTAGGGATGGAGTCAGTCACCAGAATGTCTGAACAGCAAACTGGCATGCACAAGAGATTACAATATTTAAAAGATGTTAACAATTACAAAAAATCATAATGAAAATCATAAAGTTTGTAAATATAAAGTAATGAAAAACGCCATGCTTCAAACTACTCTTACTCAATACCCCTCCCCCCCCTAAGTGAACGCATAAAACGCAGGCATAGTTCAAACTGAACTGAACTTTGGTCTTCAAGTTTCAAAGAAGCAATGCTTGGATTTTTGCAAATTATACAAGAGGGCACGGCACTCGGTGTGTTAATTACAGTAATATGCGATGCAAGTCGACGAAGAACGACACGACGAGGCTTTGGAGACTGTTTCTTCTAAAATACTGGTTTTGCTTACGACTGCTTTGGCGGCTATGAAAATATGCGACATAAGTTTCGTATTACTGAGCGAAATCGCCTCCTTGTAGCATAAACTATAATCTAGAACCTAACCCGTTCGACACCCACCTCAATCCAGAGCCACTCTAGCTAAACCACTCACTCTAGCCTGCCAATATAAAAAATTCAGCCAGCCAGCTAAACTTTCCTACCCCTCCGACACCCACCCCATTCTAGCTTAGTCAACCGAGATAAAAGCAGGAGCCCTCTAAACTTTTCTACCCCCCCCTGACACCCACCCCATTCTAGCTAGTCAATCTAGATAAGAGCCAGAGCCCGCTAAACTTTCCTACCCCTCCGACACCCACCCCGTTCTAGCTAGTCAATCTAGATAAGAGCCAGAGCCCGCTAAACTTTCCTACCCCTCCGACACCCACCCCGTTCTAGCTAGTCAATCTAGATAAGAGCCAGAGCCCGCTAAACTTTCCTACCCCTCCAACACCCACCCCGTTCTAGCTAGTCAATCTAGATAAGAGCCAGAGCCCGCTAAACTTTTCTACGTACTCACACCTGCCCCTCCAGCACATTTTACAGTCTAGACACACCGTTAATTTCCTCCAATATTAATTTAAAATGCTTTGAACTAATTGACTTATCTTTTTATTGTAGTTCAACTATGGCATACTGCAATCTAATTGCAAATCCAATTCAATCTAAGCCCTTACAGCCTTGAGACGCTCGGAGAGATCTCGGATAGTTTCCTCGTAAGACTCCTCGCGCTGGGCCGCCTCCTGCTCGGAGATCTCCAACGATTTCATGTTGCTGCCAACAACGCGCAGCTCCTCTTCCAGTTCCAGGATTTTGCTGCATTTTCAGTGCACAGTTTCTTTATCGTTGATTTCAATTGCAACTTTATAGTAATTGTTCATACAAATAGACAGATTAATTTATTCGCTTGAACCATGCCATGCGCAAGCGTGCAAACACAGACTTTTCCTATTGTACAATAATTAGCTACTTGTGAGTAGTGAATACTGACTAAACCTCCATAAATTCTTTATGGCGTTAAAAACATAAAATTATAAAATAATCGAATCGTTAACGTGAATAATGAATATGATGGGCGCTTAAAAATAACCAAAAAGGTAAACTAAGAACCTTGGCATCCCTCTGCTCAAGCGATTTTAGACTGTTAGCGACAGAGTGCAGCTCGTCCGACAGATCCTTGACTTTGCGCTCAGCGGCCTCGGCCCTCTGTTCCGCCCTGTCCAGCTGGGCTTCGGTCAGAAGCAGCTTCCGGTTGACCTGATGACGACATGGCCCCCAGGTAGGCGGTTAGTAACAACAAATAAATATATACCCTGCCAGCTATATTTAAAACTATTTATGTGCCAGTACTGGGAAGTAAAACTCCCATCTAAGCCGGAGTTAGAGGATAACGCTAGAATAAGGATTACACTCCTAATAATTACAATTTTTAAACCAACTCAAATTCACTGGCACTATAGTTCTTGGCACCCGAACAGCTTCATGCTTCTACTTAGTTCTATCTTCTAGCTCTCTAAAAAACACAGCAATTCCCGACAAGCAAAAGCAAGACTCTTGTTTAAAAAACGTTAATGCCAAAAAACTCGAAAAGCATTTCGAAAAACTTTAAAAAACGTTTCTGACTTCATACTGGGATTTTAGTTGTCAGATTGGGATTTTAGCCGCCAGGTTGGGATTTTAGCTGTCAGATTGGGATTTTAGCTGTCAGATTGGGATTTTAGCTGTCAGATTGGGATTTTAGCCGCCAGGTTGGGATTTTAGCTGTCAGATTGGGATTTTAGCTGTCAGATTGGGATTTTAGCTGTCAGATTGGGATTTTAGCCGCCAGGTTGGGATTTTAGCTGTCAGATTGGGATTTTAGCTGTCAGATTGGGATTTTAGCCGCCACGTTTGGATTTTAGCTGTCAGATTGGGATTTTAGCTGACAGGTTGGGATTTTAGCTGACAGGTTGGGATAATTGTTGTCACATTAGGATTTCAGCCGCCAGGTTGGGATTTTAACTTTCAAATCGGGATCACAAGTGTCAGTTTAGGATTTATATTCGCACTGGGATCATAACAGTTTAAATCTGCAGTTCATAAATAGAAATCGAGCATGAAAATACAAGCAAGACGGGCAATTAGTAAATAGTTATTATAAATTCTCTAATTTGTTTTTGAGAACTCAAAATATCCTGGAACAGGTCTCTGGACAAAAACATTCACAACAGGACGAAGATTTAAATGCAGTCATAAAAAAAAACTGAAAACACTTCAATGGGACACGCAGGGCATGCCAAGGGCACCTTTCAGCCGCCTCCAGGCGGGACTCGGCCCGCTCGAGGTCCACCTCGGTGATGGCCAGCTTCCTGGCTGCCTCATCATATTTGCGGTCCGCGTCCTCTGCGATGAACTTCGCCTCCTTGAGCTGCTCCTCCAGTGTGTTGACGCGCTCCTCGTCAGCGATGGAGCGGGTCTCCAGCACCTTGCGGCCTCTGCGGCAGCGACAGCGGTTCCGTCAGTGTGTTCTGTCTGTCTGTCTGTCTGTCTGTCTGTCTGTCTGTCTGTTTGTCTGTCTGTCTGTCTTTGTGTCTGTCTGTCTGTCTGTCTTTGTGTCTGTCTGTCTGTCTGTCTGTCTGTCTGTCTGTCTGTCTGTCTGCCTGTCTGTCTGTCTGTCTGTCTGTCTGCCTGTCTGTCTGTCTGTTTGTCTGTCTGTCTGTTTGTCTGCCTATCTGTCTGTCTGCCTGTCTGTCTGTCTGTCTGTCTGTCTGTCTGTCTGTCTTTGTGTCTGTCTGCCTATCTGTCTGTCTGTCTGTCTTTGTGTCTGTCGACTCTGTCTGTCTGTCTGTCTGCCTATCTGTCTGTCTGTCTGCCTATCTGTCTTAGTGTCTGTCTGTCTTAGTGTCTGTTTGTCAGTCTGTCTTGTTTATTGCTATCAATCTATTTATCTATCAAGCATGTTTAACTAAACATACTGAATATTCGATAGCATACGAGTATATCGGATATAAAAGCGAATGAATGTTTAAAGGAAAAAATGGTCAATAGTAGCACCGGACAAACGCGAATGACCCAAATAATTTAGCAAGTTGATAAACGTTCCAAAAAATGAACAAGTTTACAGAAATTTGGTTATCAGAATGACTTCATCTACAAAATAAAAACAACATGAAGTTAAGCGTTTTACCAACAACACTGATGAATTGCTGTGTTTCCTGCTGGCAAAAACAACTCCCACAGACTAGGCCCACAAAATCCGGAGCCTAAATAAAAAGCATCTTACGGATACCATCAAGCCCTCTCTGTACCTCTTCGTATCTTTTCTCAGCTTCTTTGGCCGCATCCGTGGCCTCCTTGACCATCTGGTCCAGCGAGCTCAGCCTGGCTTCGTCCTCGTTCTGGCGACTCTCCAGCACTTTGCGGGATCTAATAGAGAGCAGAAATCAATTATTTAAATAAAAGTACAACGGGAACTTTGAATTCTGTCATCCTCTGAAATCGAAAAGCACGGCACGCGATGGGCATGCGAATATAAAATAGTCATGAAAAGCTAAAAAATACTACTTATTCCTGTTCAGTAGTGTAGTAAGGACATAACGACTGGCAAGTATTGATTAACTAATCAGCTCACCGCTCGCTCTCGTCAGCTGCCTTGCTGGCCTCCTCCAGCTTCTGCGTGGCCTCCTGCAGGCGGCCCTCAGTCTGCTCCAGGTCCTCCTCAATCAGGCGGATGCGCCGGGTCAGGGCCTGCACCTCCGCCTCGGCCTTGAGACAGGGAAAAATGAGCAAGATTATAAGATGCTAGTTACATTATACCCAGCAAAATTCCATTCAGATTAATAATAAGGGCATTGAATAAAAGTTCATACTGTATCGGAATAAAATTCAGTAAAAATATCTTATATATCTTATACACATCTTAATCTCTAAGTAAATCTTAGATATTCACAGCTTTGACAAAGACAAAAAATCATTGAATTGAAGTCTTGATTTCATAGACTTATAGAAGCAATAAAGCATTCTAGATCAGTTTTTAAATAAGAGAACAAATATGACTAGAGTGGATTGAAATTTGGAAAGCTAATTTACAACATATGTATGGTAAGACTGCATTTTTTACACAATAGTATTTAAATCAAAATTTGCAGTTGCTTCAATGATTGGCATGGAAACTGGCTTATTTGTGAGCTTTATAAAATGTGTCAAGTCTTTACAAATGAACTGATCCTACTATGCCAACTCCCTGGCCTAAAGTATATAAATATGAAATCACAAATACATTAAATTTAATGGAAATGCATTAATTTTTAGGCAAAATGTTACAATTAAGCTGTTTCAAACATTGCATAGTAAGTGAGGTTTCCACCATTAACAGTAGGATTTTTCTGCCTATCAAACTACCAATAGGGGGGGGGGGATTCCCCCCTTTTTGACAATTTTTTGCTGCACCAGAATGGAGCAACGCAGGCACACAAAATTCAAGAACATAGGCTAAATTTTTGTTGCACACCTTCTCAAACAAGAATCAAGTCGCCAGCCCTCCAGACTGTTGAGATATTCAACTATTCTGCCAGAAGGTTGGATTATCCCATAAGCACCAGTGTATTCAGTACACCCCTGTGTGCCAAAGTGCAGCTTTTTTAAGTCTCCAAATTTTATCAGCACATTGACCACATGTGTCTGCATCAGCTCTGACTTTGTTGGTCACTGGCCTTCACCGAGACAAAGCTTCTAGACCTTCAACAGGTGGCACCAGGTGACTATGAACATCCTGATACTAATTTCTCTAGTTTTGCTGATCAAACCTTGACAGTGGGTAAGCCTCAACTACTAGGTATCCTCAGCTGGTCTCTCAAGTAGTTAGTCTTCACCTGGATGCCGTTGGCACCTTCAACAGATGACACTAGGTGACTATGAACACCCTGATGCAAATTTCTAGAGTTTCACCAATCAAGACTTGACAGTGGGCAAGCCTTAATTTCTGGACACTTTCAGCTAGTCTCACGAGCATTTAGCCATCACTTGGACCCCATTGGCGCCTTCAATAGGTGACTATGGACATCCTTTTGCAACTATGTCAGGTTTTTCTTATCAAGCTTCAATAATGATAAGATTGAGAAGGTGTGCGACAAAAAGTTAGCCCATGTTCTTGAATTTTGTGTGCCTATATTGCTCTGTTCCAGTGTAGCAAAAAATTGACAGGTGGGGGGGGGAATTTTCTTCCTAGTTTTACTGTTAAGATATTTAATTCATCTAAAGGCAGGTGGCAGCTAAGCTGCCTAGCCAAAACTGGACTTGTATTGCCACTTGCCTATCACATTAAGTCAGCTATGGCAAGGAGGCACATTTTCTATTTTAAGCTGCATTTTCTAGGAACTTAATAAGCACCCCTCATAAAACAACAAAAGTAAACTATTTGCATTTTTGTTTTAAAAAATCACAACTTTTAATTCATAAAAACAGATTTTTTATGGTATATCATTTTTTTCAAAAAAATGATTATATCTCTTAATATAGGTAGCACTAAAATGAGTTGAATTTTTGGCACCAATTTTTAATCAGTTTGAATTCAATATATTTATATTGATGTCTAGATATCTATGCAGTAGTGAGCCAGGGGGGATATAAGAATATATCACCCCATCTTGATGAGTTATAAGAAACAAAAATGAGGTTTTTTGATAAAAAAATGCAAAATACAGTGGCTTAGACTTAGCAAAATTCCCAAAAATTGGCCCATTTCACTTGTAAATTACTAATAAAATGTTTTAAATGATATTTCAGCAAATCCCTACCCTAGTTTTTAAAGGCTAAAATACCTTAGTCAAGACAGATATCTGCTGGCTTTATTTTGATTTCAACAAAGTAAAGTTTTTTAGCCTAAAAACATGGTTTTTGTACCTTCTTAAATGTATATTTTAAGCATAAATTGCAAAAAAACTATTGAATCAGTCTAAAACTTTGTCCCTTAAAGTAACCCCCCTTTTCAAAATCCTAGCTTTGCCACTATATCTGTTATATTTAGAATATTGGTATCCAACCTAGGGCACTTTATTATATACTAAGAGTAAGATGCTAGCTAAATAGTGACCAACTCATTGAATAGTACCAGCGAGCTTATTTGACCAGCGTAAGCACTGCCACATTAAAATATTGCTATCTAATAAATGTAAAATGTCTTGTTATCAGCAATTAGGCATACTTGCTAATTGCTGTTTTAGAATTTAGTTAAATTTTAAAACAAAAAAATTGCAGAATTGGTACTAGAAAATTCTGCAGTAAATATTAAATATTTAGAGTACCTGAGTGCGCAGATTCTTTTCGTTTTCTAGCTCAGCACCTTTGGTAGAAAGTTCATCCTGAACAGAATCCAGATCATTTTTCAGTGCCTGCATTCTCTGCTTCAGTGAAGCTAGAACAGATTCCTTATTGTTTGTCGTCATTGTAACTGATATAGCTAAAATAAGCACAAAGCTATATAACTATATAAAGAAAGTTTTAGAAGGATAATTATTTAGGAAAGAACGTTCTTTACTACTTTTTTATTGCTGATTCTTGTTCCGCAGTTTCTAGGAATATTTTAATGCTTGAAAATTTTTTAGTGCCTTTAAAACAAAAAAACAACCTTTAGTGGCTTTTAAAGCCATTAAGTAGCAGTTAGAATGACATGAATCGACCAAGTTATATTATTCGTTTTAAGAATTTTTGAAAGATTTTTTAAATGTGCATACAAGCACCTTTATAAATATTGGTTTGTTAATTCAAATTTCAAAGCGTAAAACTAAATGGATGGAACTTGCACCCAATATCGCTCATCTGAACTCCGTAGCAGATTTTTATATTTCCGTCCTATTACTTCCCCGTAAAAAAATTGGACTTCCACCGACGTACCCGACGTCGATGGATGTCTATTAGCAATGGGTACTTCTTTAATACGCCTTACGCGAGATGCCAGGGTACAGTTACTAGCAATTTCATTATTTTGCATTTTGTTCACTTTTTGCCGTCTTGAATGCATATGTACACCTCAGTAATTTCTGATATAATATTGATGAACGTCTGGTAAACTACTTAACTCATTTAGAATTGTCGAACTCTGATTCTTGTATTACATTTTCATTCTGGGCCATCCCCCCATAAGCCCTAAAGACACAAATTTTAACGTAGGGAAACAATATTTCTTGATGACTAAATTATATGTCCCGATTCGAACGTCTGGTTAAGCCTATAAAAATCCGGATCATTTTGCATGTACATGCATCAAGGACCTCTGAAGTCACTTCGTTACACAGGACGTAACTCTCCGGAATAGTGGATAATTTTTGATGGGTAAATTCACGATGCTATGCTTAGCGATTTTTTTCATATGATAGCAACTCCACATGTATATAAGTGAATAATAGAGGATGAATTTGACAGGAAAACATTATTTTTTACTATATAAATGACTTTTCTGGTGTTTTATAACGTCTATTTATTGCGTTGAATTGAGTTTCTTGAGTGCAAACTGAGTATTACTATACGTTTAGTGTTACGAGGAGTTCCACTCGTTGAGACTAAAATTTAAGGTGGGATGGGATTATGGTGGCCCAGTCCCAGTTGTGACAGAATCCCTGAATAGGTAAATATATTCTTCAAAGCAGTCTGTTCTTTAAGTTTTGTAATCTGCCTAATCAGTGTACGTACGATACTGCATTTTATGCTTCTGTGTATTCATTTTCGTTCGAATTCGTTGTGTTTTGATGTTTTTTTCAAGCAATATTATTTTTACTGATCTATGAAATGCAATTGTTTCCGGTTATGTTTACAATGAGTTTATGTTCTTTGTTTTTACATTTTTCAACATTCATTTGTTTCCAATTGCCTTCCATAAATATACTACTTTTTGTTCCCTTCTTTGTCACAAAAACTGACCTTAAAATCATCTTGTTTCTTACACTGACTCGAAGTCAGAGGTCAAAAGGTTAGCTAATTGAACTGACTATGAGCATTACTTCTTTACTGGTTAATAAACGTGGTGTGTGTTGCTTTCCACTGCCAAAAAGAAGTCAAGATTTTGCATTGAAAGGCATGCAATCTACGGGGTACTGTACTAAAAAGTCAATTCTTTCGTATTCTGAGGGGAATAAATAGAAGACCATGCAGCAATCGAAAGAGCACAGAAATCTGCCCGATTCATCAATCCGTTCAAGACATGACACAATTGCAAAATTTGGCCTTCAAAAAATTTTCCACGATTTTGGAGTGTTCAGTCCTTCTAAGTAGTCCTTGACATGCATGAGCTAATTAGTTTTGGTTTTGCCACTGGTAAAAGGCTTTAACATCACAAAAAATGATTATACATATAATGGACTTACATCGCTGGCTCGCTTCTCTGTTCCCTCCAAATTGGTGTTGGTGGTGGTGAGGGACTCCTGGGCGGTGTCGAGATCCTGCTGCAGCTGCTGGAACTTCTTCTGCATCTCGCCCATCTCCTCTTCCTTCTTGGCCATCTCAGCCTCCTTCTCCTTCAGCTTGGTCTCCAGCTGGTCGGCCCTGGAATGATTTTGTAAATAAAATACAGTTGTTCATCATAGCGTCTTGGTGGAAACGATTCAAAAGCAAAACATAATATTCAAACCACGTACGCGTCAACGGCATTCTCCTTCTCTAGCTTCATCACCAGCATCTTCTTCTTGATGGCGTCCATCTCTTGTTAAACTTTTTCAATTAGTCGAATAAATTAAAACAAAAACGAGTTGATTCTCGAAGACCCGAACCGAAAATGCTGAAATGCAATCCGAAGGCTGAGATGAACAGACGGGCTTCAGGAGCGACTGCAGGAGACTGAGAGGTAGAGAGGGCCAACTGCCGTTCCTGTGGATGCAGCATTTTATAACGGCCGATCCTCCGCAATGGGAAGCAGAGGGGGCTGAAAGGAAGGTCGGGAGTACCAAAGGAGGGGGTTGGGCGCGTTCACCAAAATGTTGGACCTGAAGCAGGCTTTAGCGAATGCCATCCATTCAAGCAGTCCCAGAATTCCGCTTTGACCCCCGGGAGGCCTGCAGCCTCTCTCTGCCTTGCACCACCGGCAAGGAGCAAAACTTTCGCTTAGGAACGTTCGAAACTCTCCCTCTGCAGCCCACGCACCTCCTGAAAGCCAGCAATCGATAGTCGCTGATAGCGCCTCTACCCCCTCTTTCTCTCTGACTGGATTTGATCTGCTTCATGGCATTTAAGCCACAGATTCAAGCAACGAATAGATTGGGACGCAGCTTGCATTGCGCCAATGAACATTCAGTCGTACAGGGACCTCCTAGCCAGACTGAAGACTCCAGCATCTGCGCAGCTACCGCATTTTGGGTTGCAGCACTCTTGTCAGGCCTTCCCCGCTGCATGGGTCCGTTGTAGCTGCACACTGTCGTCCTGTCCTGCATGTCCTTCGCCTCGACTGCTGGGGAAGGAAACTGCAGTGGAAACGGCGCCGGTTGCAGTCAAAATCGAAGCTCTTTTTGCTTAAGCATTCAGCGGAATCTTATAGCAACAACTGTTTTACAATGTCTTTACTTTAGACGGCGGTGCCTGGCTGGCATGAAAAAATATTGTTTAAGAACAGGACGAGCTCGAAGAGTGTCACAAAATGGTTGAAGGACGAGCTCGAAGAGTGTCAGAGAACGGTTGAAGGACGAGCTCAAACAGTGTCAGAGAACGGTTGAAGGACGAGCTCGAAGAGTGTCAGTGAATGGTTGAAGGACGAGCTCAAAGAGTGTCAGAGAACGGTTGTAGGACGAGCTCAAAGAGTGTCAGAGAACGGTTGTAGGACGAGCTCAAAGAGTGTCAGAGAACGGTTGTAGAACGAGCTCAAAGAGTATTAGGGAATGGTTGTAGGACGAGCTCAAAGGGTGTCAGAGAATGGTTGTAGGACGAGCTCAAAGAGTATTAGGGAATGGTTGTAGGACGAGCTCAAAGAGTATTAGGGAATGGTTGTAGGACGAGCTCAAAGAGTATTAGGGAATGGTTGTAGGACGAGCTCAAAGGGTGTCAGAGAATGGTTGTAGAACGATCTCAAAGAGTATTAGGGAATGGTTGTAGGACGAGCTCAAAGGGTGTCAGAGAATGGTTGTAGGACGAGCTCAAAGAGTGTCAGAGAACTGTCAAGTTAAGCCTTACAGGCCACTTCATCAATAGAGATTTGCTGTAGCAATGTTATGTAGCAGAAAACGAGTTCTGATGAGGTGCAAATAATTAATTGACCCTAGGACTCAATTACTCAAAGTCGCCGAATTTGTAATTATATTATAACAAACAATTAACCGATCAATCAATAGTTGACTTGCAATACAGACTCCTTTCTATTTATTTAAATTAAAATTTATTCAGATAAAACACAGATTTACGAATAAGCGGCGTGGGGGACAGCAAGCGAATGAACTGACAAAACAGGTCTGGTGAGCGCAGCAGGTGCCGAGCTTGCTGCTGGCAAAAAAGATAGCTGCTTTCTTGGAGGTGGACACAGATGGGAAGAGGCGAACAGAAATGGTGAGAGGTGGACAGAGATGCTGAAAGGTGGGCAGAGATGCTGAGAGGTGGGCAGAGATGCTGAGAGGCGGACAGAGATGCTGAGAGGTGGACAGAGATGCTGAGAGGTGGACAGAGATGCTGAGAGGTGGACAGAGATGCTGAGAGGTGGACAGAGATGCTGAGAGGTGGACAGAGATGCTGAGAGGTGGACAGAGATGCTGAGAGGTGGACAGAGATGCTGAGAGGTGGACAGAGATGCTGAGAGGTGGACAGAGATGCTGAGAGGTGGACAGAGATGCTGAGAGGTGGGCAGAGATGGGGAGAGGCGGACAGAAGTGCAATCAAAATCCCAAAACCAATAAGGTTAGCTGAAATTAGAAGCTGCAATCAAACGAGATGAGATTAGCGATAAAAATATTCGTCTAACGCAAAAGTGCAATTGAAACGAACAAATTAAAAGACAAAAGTACAAATAAAAAAATAAAATAAAGACCTTTCTCACGCATAAATAATATGTGATAAATATTAACTATCACTGTTTCTATAATAATAAAAACGAATCCAAATTTGAAACAAAGAGCCACTATAAATAATCAAGTATTGAATAGCGGTGGTTTAACAGAATGAGTAAAAATGAGAAGAGCTATAGAACTTTGAGTACACACACACAGAGAGAGTCTGCAAGCTGTTGTCAGCCAGGGACAGCTTGAGATGCGGATCGAACAGGTGTTTTATCGAGTACATGCAGTCCGCACGGCCCAGGAAGCACAGGGAGGGACCAGAGATGGGTCAAAATGAAACCCGAATAGAGCCCGAACTTGCACACGGACAGGAGTGTCGCACAGGATAGCAGGCGGGGTAATGATGATAGTATATTTATATAAACTATAATTAAACAATAGTATTAAAGACCTAGCCTAGCACGAGACTTCGAATCTGTGAGAGTTACTAAGGGGGGGGGGGTTAACCAGCTGCTGGAGGATTTATGAGCAGCTCCGCGGGTTGTCCGTCCGTCACTCATCGTCTGGCACCAGGCGGGACTCGAAGATGGTCGCGTCGCAGCGTTGCACCTCGCCGCTGCTCAGCTTCTGGCCGATGATTCGCCAGTTACTGACGTTGCGGTCAATCTGGCTGGTGAGCACCGAGCACTGGGCTGGCCACACCTTCACCATGGCTCTGCGGGACGCGAGTTGAGAGACGCACAGGTGAGCAATCGCACTGACTACTCTACTAACAGTAAGCAAGTTAGGAAAATTATGAAATAATTCCTATAAAGATGTTCGGACACTCTTCAGATATTCTTGTACATCTGTCAGGAAAATAAAAGCTCACCAACATATTACTAAAATCTGTTGTCATTACTAAATTAAACCAGAGTGGTTGCAGGTAACACAGTGTAAAATAGAAAAGAAGTGACTCTAGACGACTCGAAAATGACAAGCTGTCACGGTACAGGTCGCCACAAAGTCGTCAAAAAGTCGCCAAAGAGTGAATTTGAGACGTTTTATCGTCTGCGACTCTGAACCGGCTCTGGGGCCGTGGAGTCGGACTCCAGCATGGAGTCGGCGTGCTGGAGTCGCTGCAGAATCGCTGAGTTGCGTCTAAAGCGCATCTGAGTCACTTTATGGATTAGAATCGCATTTCGAATTTAGAACAACTCTGTTAGCCTACTTAAGTTTTTGTGTGCACCCTGGCGCACTTTAAGCGACATAGGCACACAACCGGCGAGAGGCATTGCTGCCCATTCCGCCGACTCCCCTGAGCAGGCATACAAGCGCGCGGATACGTACGCAGGCACACACTCACACAGGAGTGTACAGCGGCCCTAACTTTATTTTATCGTTAGGCATGTACACTCACTGCGCCTTGGGGGGTTGGCTCTCAAGGCCGTTAACGGCACGAGCAGAGCCAAGCCGAGATTCCAATTCAGCCCCAAATTAATGTGACTGCACTTGGAATCGAGCCTGGGTCGCTGGCACACCAGAGCAGCTGCACTACCGCTGGGCTACGGCCCCCCCGCCTACTTAAGTTAGTAGAAAGCTAAGCACACGACTCTTGGAACGACTTTTTTTGCGAATTTTCGACCCATGCCATGCGTTCGTGACCCAACAGTCACCTCTCCATCGCATTGCAGTCGTTTGAGTCGTTAAAAAGTCACAAGAGTCACTAGAGAGTTTGCAAGGACTATTTTGGCGATTCTTCAACGAGTTTCATTCATCCAAAATGTGTCTAGTCTTTACAAATAGGACCTTAGAAAATGTTTTTAAGCAACAATTGTTTTACCTGGTATGATACCTACTACTTACAGTAGACTTGATTGGAAACGCGAGCATTGGTGCAAAAATTCTATTCAGCTACTGATGTAGCATTTTTACAAAAATTTAGCCACTCACTTGTAGACCGGAGCCGCGATGATGTTCAGGAAGTTGACCTGCAGCTGCGGGATGTCCGCCTTGTCCCTGTCCATGCCCTCCGCCGGCTGCTTGCCCAGCGATTTCTCTTTGTCACCAAGGCTGAAGAACTCCTGATAGATGAGCTTGGCAACCTGCCTGGTGTTCTTCCACACCTTGGTCTGGTCGCTGAGGTCCGAGGCGGTCATGAGCAGGCAGAGCATGAGGTAGCGGTGCTGCTGCTTGGACCAGTCCGGGCCCGACTCAGCCACCGCGTCAATTTCAGACTTGATTTTCAAGTGGTGCGCCAGGTCCGTGGCCAGGATGATGTCCCGGATGATGTCCAGCACGGCTGAGTACTCCTGAGGGGAGGGGTGGCACTCCAGCTGATCACTGCCAACTGAGCAATCTTGAAGCTGGACTTCAGTAAGCCAAGCTGGACTTCAGTAAGTTAAGCTGGACTTCAGTAAGCCAAGCTGGACTTCAGTAAGGCAAGCTGGACTTCAGTAAGACAAGCTGGACTTCAGTAAGACAAGCTGGACTTCAGTAAGCCAAGCTGAACTTCAGTAAGGCAAGCTGGACTTCAGTAAGCCAAGCTGAACTTCAGTAAGCCAAGCTGGGCTTCAGTAAGCCAACCTGGACTTCAGTAAGCCAACCTGGACTTCAGTAAGCCAAGCTGGACTTCAGTAAGCCAAGCTGGACTTCAGTAAGCCAAGCTGGACTTCAGTAAGGCAAGCTGGACTTCAGTAAGCCAAGCTGAACTTCAGTAAGCCAAGCTGGGCTTCAGTAAGCCAACCTGGACTTCAGTAAGCCAAGCTGGACTTCAGGACACTAAACTGGATTTCAGGACACTAAACTGGATTTCAGGACACTAAGCTGGATTTCAGGACACTAAACTGGATTTCAGGACACTAAGCTGGATTTTAGGACACTAAGCTGGATTTCAGGACACTAAGCTGGACTTCAGGACACTAAGCTGGATTTCAGGACACTAAGCTGGATTTCAGGACACTAAGCTGGATTTCAGGACACTAAGCTGGACTTCAGGACACTAAGCTGGATTTCAGGACACTAAGCTGGATTTCAGGACACTAAGCTGGATTTCAGGACACTAAGCTGGATTTCAGGACACTAAGCTGGATTTCAGGACACTAAGCTGGATTTCAGGACACTAAGCTGGACTTCAGGACACTAAGCTGGATTTCAGAACACTAAGCTGGAGTAGTCAAGTAAACAGATAGCAAGAGAATCGCTCACCTTTTCAGACAGATTCTCGAACACATTGCAGCCCTCCCGGTTGAGGATGCAGACAGTCTGGGAGAAGTGGTGGCGCTCCAGCACCGAGCCCTCGGAGCTGTACAGGCCCGATAGAGCCGAGCCGCTCGAGTTCTCAAAGGAGTTGTTGGTGCCGCGGTGGTCAATGTCGTGACAGAGCGAGGCCACCAGAAAAGAGAAGTACTCCAGCGGGGTCAGGCACTTGTCCAGTCGCAGGTTCTTCAGGCACAGGTAGGTGAAGTGTGCCACGGAGAAAGCGTGAGACCAGTTGTGGTAGGGCGGGTCCCTGCGGTGTGCGGTTCGGGTGCAGGATCACCAGAGACATTGGCAGTCCAAATCCCATGCACCTATGATCCCACAATCAAATCCCGAACCCCACAATCAAATCCCAAATCCCACAATCAAATCCCAAATCCCACAATGAAATCCCAAATCCCACAATCAAATCCGAAATCCCACAATGAAATCCCAAATCCCACAATCAAATCCGAAATCCCACAATCAAATCCCAAATCCCACAATCAAATCCGAAATCCCACAATCAAATCCCAAATCCCACAATCAAATCCGAAATCCCACAATGAAATCCCAAATCCCACAATCAAATCCGAAATCCCACAATCAAATCCCAAATCCCAAAATCAAATCCGAAATCCCACAATGAAATCCCAAATCCCAAAATCAAATCCGAAATCCCACAATCAAATCCCAAATCCTACAATCAAATCCCAAATCCCACAATCAAATCCGAAATCCCAAAATTAAATCGCAAATCCCACAATAAAATCTCGAATCCTACAATGAAATCCGAAATCCCAAACATAAAATATCCCAAAATGAATTCCCAAATCCCATATATCAAAGATCCCAAAATGAAATCGCAAATCCCATTCAGCAAAGATCCCACAATGAAATCCCAAATCCCATGCATCAAAGATCCCATAATAGAATCCCAAATCCCAGCCCACTTCCCCAACCTGTATCCCTTCCTGGCCAGCAGCACAAAGCGAGCCAGGGTGGTGCGGCGGATGCGCCAGATTTTGGTGAGCTTGAGGTCGTCAAACATCTGCACGACCGCTGAGCAGCTGTCGGCCTCCACAATGTCCCGGGGCACCGACACGAACTGGTCGAAGTGCGGGCAGAATTCGTCAAGCCGTCGCACGGGAGCGTTCGCCAGGTCGTACACCGCGCGCTCGGGCACATGCATGTGGTAGGTCATCAGCTCGGTGGCCAGCTGGTGCCGGGCCTGGGCCGCCTGCACCCTCTTGTACATCAGCGACTGCGGAGAGCGGGCGGCAGTTCAGCACCCGTTTAATCTGCGCCGCTGCTGTCACACGTGAATGTTTAGCATTCACACACCTAGCATTCACGTGCCTAGCTTAGCGTTCACACACCTAGCCTAGCATTCACACACCTAGCTTAGCATTCACACACCTAGGTTAGCATTCACACACCTAGCTTAGCATTCACACACCTAGCTTAGCATTCACACACCTAGCTTAGCATTCACACACCTAGCTTAGCATTCACACACCTAGCCTAGCATTCACGCCTCTGCTTAGCATTCACGCATCTAGCTTAGAATTCACACCCTTGATTAGAATTCACACCCCTGCTTAGCATTCACGCTCCTAGATTAGCATTCACGCTCCTAGATTAGCATTCACGCTCCTAGCTTAGCATTCACATCTCTAGCTCAGCATTCACGCCACTAGATTTGCATTCACGCTCCTAGCTTAGCATTCACATCTCTAGCTTAGCATTCACGCCCCTAGATTAGCATTCACGCCCCAAGCTTAAAATTCGCACCCCTAGATTCACGCAGCTAGCTTGGATTTCACATGCGTTCCTCTGCACTCACGACTGCCATTCTGCAATCACTCAGTATTCACACCGCTTTTCCAGCCGCAGTCCAGACTCACGTGAATGATGGCGATGCAGCAGTACACGGAGAAGGCCCGGGCCAAATCTTCGTCAAATGTAGAGAAATGCGCGGCTTTGATTTTATTGCACAGCTGGGCCACACCGACTATGGTGCCGTGCTCGTCTTGGATGGGGAAGCAGAGAATGTTCCTGGAAAGAGGGGGGTTGCACTGTGTGCGTCATTGGTGGGTGAATGGGGTGGTGGTTGAATGGGGTGGTGGTTGAATGGGGTAGTGGTTAAATGGGGTGGTGGTTGAATGGGGTGGTGGTTGAATGGGGTGGTGGTTAAATGGAGTGGTGGTTGAATGGAGTGGTGGTTGAATGGGGTGGTGGTTGAATGGGGTGTTAGTTGAATGGGGTGGTGGTTGAATGGGGTGGTGGTTAAATGGAGTGGTGGTTGAATGGGGTGGTGGTTAAATGGAGTGGTGGTTGAATGGGGTGGTTGAATGGGGTGGTTGAATGGGGTGGTTGAATGGGGTGGTGGTTGAATGGAGTGGTGGTTGAATAGGGTGTTAGTTGAATGGGGTGGTGGTTGAATGGAGT
The DNA here is from genome assembly GCA_002269645.1 of Macrostomum lignano. Taxonomy (NCBI): domain Eukaryota; kingdom Metazoa; phylum Platyhelminthes; family Macrostomidae; genus Macrostomum; species Macrostomum lignano. The sequence continues at coordinate 39,270 of NIVC01004532.1, forward strand.
GGTGGTTGAATGGGGTGGTGGTTGAATGGAGTGGTGGTTGAATGGGGTGGTGGTTAAATGGGGTGGTGGTTGAATGGGGTGGTGGTTGAATGGGGTGGTGGTTGAATGGAGTGGTGGTTGAACGGGGTGGTGGTTGAATGGAGTGGTGGTTGAATGGAGTGGTGGTTGAATGGGGTGGTGGTTGAATAGGGTGTTAGTTGAATGGGGTGGTGGTTGAATGGGGTGGTGGTTAAGTGGGGTGGTGGTTAAATGGGGTGGTGGCTGAATGGGGTGGTGGTTAAGTGGGGTGGTGGTTAAGTGGGGTGGTGGTTAAATGGGGTGGTGGTGAATGGGGTGGTGGGTGAATGGGGTGGTGGGTGAATGAAGGGTGTGTGCATTGTGTGGTGGGTGAAAATGAAAACAGAATGCTGAGAAAGACTGTCGCAATTGCCCAGTCAGATCAAAGCAGTGACTCGCAGCGGCGCTCTCACCGAGTCCTAAAGCCGGTGTCCTCGTCCACCTTGCTGTAGAACAACGGATGCGAGTAAGCGTCTTTGATGTTGAGTAGTTCGCCTGCGGATTTGTTTGAATTGGTGGCAATATTTTCAAAGATTTGAATGCCTAGAGTTATAGAAGTATACAAGAGAAATGTCAGTCAAAGGAGTTTTCAGTTTGGGTCAAGGGAAATTTGGGTCAAGGGCAGTTTGGATCAAAGGCAGTTTGGGTCAAGGGCAGTTTGGGTCAAAGGCACTTTGGGTCAAAGTTTCTGAGTTTTAATCAGGTTTAAGAGTTTCTGTATTGCATTATTAAAGCAAAAATGTTTATTAACAGACAAGAAATTGCTCACCTTTGGTGGCCACGTAGCCAGCAACTCCGTGGGTTGCGGGATTCGAATCTCCACTGGTTGCTGGGGAAGAGAGGAAATGGAGAGCACAGATATTGTAATTAGCTGTGTGAACTGTTCGTAGCAGCTTAATGTTTTTTTTCAGAATTCTTCCGAGAAAATGGCTAAAATCGAATAATTTCGTTCAGCTAAAGCTATTTTATACCGTATACATATAGCTAAAGGCATCTATCCACCAGCATATATCCACCAACATCTATCCACCAACATCTATCCACCAGCATCTATCCACCAACATCTATCCACCAACATCTATCCACCAGCATCTATCCACCAACATCTATCCACCAGCATCTATCCACCAACATCTATCCACCAACATCTACCCAACAGCATCCATCCACCAGCATCCATCCACCAGCATCCATCCACCAGCATCCATCCACCAGCATCCATCCACCAGCATCTATCCACCAACATCTATCCACCAACATCTATCCAACAGCATCCATCCAACAGCATCTATCTAACAGCATCTATCCACCAGCATCTATCCAACAGCATCTATCCACCAGCATCTATCCACCAGCATCTTTCCACCAGCATCTATTCACCAGCATCTATCTATCCACAACAACCCACAAACCGCAGGACAAAGAAGTGAGCACCCAAATCGGTCCTCACTCGAACTCATACACAACAGTACAAGGAATTCAAGCACAAAGCGGAGCAAATTCGAAGCGCACAACGTCAAAATATAAATATGGTTACAAGTTGTTTACTAACTCAGCTACTGTTAGTAGAAGAGTTGCAAAGCCAGCGTAAAGTTTTGTTATTTCGAGAATAAATAGATTTTCAAAAGCTAAAGTATATATTGGTGACAACGGTAAGATTTGGATTTATTAGACCAGGTCAGCAAGCCGATGCGACCAACATTTGGAATCCAAATGAAATCAACAGACAGACATTAAATTACTACTTAACTATGATCTACGAGAAATAAGCAATCGTTGGGCATAAATATAATTGGGAGCACAAAAATGGAAACTGAGACAGCGCAGCGGGTGCACCTCGATTTCTGTTCCATCCGATAAGAGAATTTTTCTCTGAACAACCTGAGCAGAAGAGGAAGGCGCGGATTGTTATAGTAAAACAGAAACAAAAAATAAATAACTCCAGAGATCAGGTAGATTAAAAACTAGATTAATAAATCCGCCATAAAAACTTTTGTCCGTCGTACGAGCTGGATAAATGCCCTGTGCGTGTGTACTACTTAAAGTAGTTTAATTTCTTACCAGTGCATCATTACTGAATCTGTTGCAAGTGCCCAGGAACTAAAAAATGGAGTCTAGCGGCACAGCGTTTAGTCCTGGCGCAGCTGATAAGGGCAGCGTGGGAGGGTGTGGCGGCTCATCAAAGATTGTGTGGGAGGGTGTGGCGGCTCATCAAAGACTGTGTGGGAGGGTGTGGCGGCTCATCAAAGACTGTGTGGGAGGGTGTGGCGGCTCATCAAAGATTGTGTGGGAGGGTGTGGCGGCTCATCAAAGATTGTGTGGGGGTGTGGCGGCTCATCAAAGATTGTGTGGGAGGGTGGCGGCTCATCAAAGACTGTTAAACATACTTCACTCTGAAGTTAAGAGTTCGAGCGCAAAGTGCTTTAGTTCAAGTTGGTAAATGGTGCAATAAAGTAATGGTCTATTTTTTAAACACGCGTTTGAGTGCGTGAAGTTAATTTTAAGATTAACTGCACTATGCGATCAACTGAACTGCAGGCAAGCAGGTTAAGAAGGAGCTGCAAAAGCAACTCACCTCCTTCTCGTTAGATGTGGTTGGCAGTCCATCGAACACCTTGGCAACAGTTCGTTGGTCTCGCGGTCAAGTAGGAAGACTGAGCACCTGTTATTTAGCGGTTGAACGATTTTTTTTTCATTCCGATCCGTATTCTTTCTGCGTTTTCAAGCCTCACCTGTTCCTCCCCTCCTCTGTTCCTCCCTCCCCTGTTCCTCCATCCCCTGTTCCTTCCTCCCTGTTCCTCCCTCCTCTGTTCCTCCCTCCCCTGTTCCTCCCATCCCTGTTCCTTCCTCCCCTGTTCCTCCTCCCCTGTTCCTCCCCTCCCCTGTTCCTCCCCTCCCCTGTTCCTCCCTCCCCTGTTCCTCCCCTCCCTGATCCTCCCTCCCCTGTTCTCCCCTCCCTGTTCCTCCCTACTGTTCCTCCCATCCCCTGTTCCTCCCCTCTGTTCCTCCCTCGCCCCTGTTCCTTCCCTCCCTGTTCCTCTCATCCCCTTTCCTCCCCTCTCTGTTCCTCCCTCTCTGTTCCTCCCCTCTCTGTTCCTCCCCTCTCTGTTCCTCCCCTCTCTGTTCCTCCTCCCCTGTTCCTCCCTCCCCTGTTCCTCCCCTCCCCTGTTCTTCCCCTCTCTGTTCTCCCCTCTCTGTTCTCCCTCCCTGTTCTTCCCCCTCTCTGTTCTTCCCCTCTCTGTTCCTCCCTCTCTGTTCCTCCCATCCCCTGTTCCTCCCTCGCTGTTCCTCCCCTCTCTGTTCCTCCTTCTCTGTTCTTCCCCTCTCTGTTCCTCCCCTCTCTGTTCCTCCCTTCTCTGTTCTTCCCTCTCTGTTCCTCCCCTCTCTGTTCCTCCTCTCTGTTCCTCCCCTCTCTCTGTTCCTCCCCTCTCTGTTCCTCCCTCTCTGTTCTTCCCCTCTCTGTTCCTCCCATCCCCTGTTCTTCCCCTCTCTGTTCCTCCCTCTATGTTCCTCCCCTCCCTGTTTCTTCCCCTCTCTGTTCTTCCCCTCTGTTCCCCCCTCTCTGTTCCTCCCATCCCCTGTTTCCTCCCTCTGTTCCTCCCCTCTCTGTTCCTCTCCTTCTCTGTTCTTCC